>JAOXJP010228117.1:0-11177 GCA_025762735.1 Platanus orientalis | reverse complement strand
TGAAAATGGCACCAGAGGGGCTGATGCATCAGTACCGAAAAGTGATTTGCACTTTTTGGGGGGCACTTATCACTTTTCGGCCCTGATGTGTCCGTATCCTGATGCCGTTTTCTCAGTTCTCACAAGATTCGTCCTCACCTAATTTTTAGTGCTCATGTCATCATAAGAGGTTTCAGCTTGATGCGATCACCCCTAACACCATTTCAAACGCTAAGGGGGCGCACCAAATCTGCTGGGATTCAAAAGGGGTCATACAGCTTGGACTGTCAATGATCCAAGAAAGCTTGGCTCATCTCAAGCTTTATTTGAGGTTCACAGGAACTGAGCCCAAGCCTAAAATTGAGCTCATTTAGTTAAGTGAGTCTGAGCCAAGCTAATTACAATCAGGTATCTCGAGCTTTATTTGAAGCTCACAAAACTGAGCCCAAGCCTCCAATTGAGCTTGTAGTCTGAACCAAGCTGCATTATGCTTTTCAATCTTGGTCTTTACTAGAAGCTCCCAGAACGAAGCCCCAGGCTCCAATTGAGCTCGTTTAGCCAAGTGATTCTAAGCCAAACTGCATTAAGCTCGGCTATCTAGTCTTGATCAGAGGATGCAGTTTCATGTGATCACAGTCACCACCAAATTTTTTCACACCTTCCTTTACTCCTTTTCCCTGCTGCCCATACCCCTGACACAAATTCATATTTGATCAGACAGCCCTATTAATTCTTGTAGGCATACGTTGTGTTGCTCTTCTATGTCTTTTAGTTATGCAATGGCAGTTGTATGATCAACAGGTGACCCTACCATTTTTCGTGTTGCACGGGGAGGCAGACACGGTGACGGATCCAGAAGTGAGCCGAGCATTGTATGAGCAAGCTGGGAGTACAGACAAGACCATGAAGCTATACCCGGGGATGTGGCATGGTCTAACTGCCGGGGAGCCCGACCATAACATAGAGATTGTTTTAGCCGATGTCATAGCCTGGCTCGACAAGCGAACCGGCAGCGTTGATGCCTACACAACCGCTGCACACCCCATTCTCTATTCAAAACCACCACTTGAACACTTCATACACATGACTCCAGCCATGCTGATGGATAACCAGCAGCAGAAGCACAAGCAGAGGACAAGCCGATTAGGGAGCTATCTTTGTGGGTGGAAGGGAGGGCTCATGCATCATCATTCCTCCGTGTAACCCATTCTCTTGAGACCACAGCTCTTATATCATCACCATAATTTTCTCTTCCTCGTCTTCTTTATGTCAAAGAAAAGGTATAAAAGGAAATAAAATAAAATAAAAAGGATGTGTAATTACATGTTGCGGTGTATATCTCTGTATCAGCTTTTTTTTGGTAAATTCTGTGTCAGCTGAGAAAGTGATTTAGAACATCCTATGCTTGAGATCATTGATGAAACTGACATTTGTACAATCGCCATCCAATGAAACCTGATGGCCTGTTAAAGACCTTCTCTTCCAAAGAAAATAACCAAAGGCAGAGGATCCTCACGTTTCATACAAGCTTTCTGCCAAGTCAATGCACCAAGTAGCTGAAAGAAGATGGAAAACACAAGGCCAACCAAGCCAATCCAAAACGTCAAACCATCGTTTCATAAACCAACCAACCAACCAACAAAATAAAACCATAGTAAGCATCCAAACATGTCCTCTCCACCTTGCAATAACCGTTCCTTGCAGTTCTCACCTTTCTCACATCTTTCATTTTTTAAAGCTTTGTTGCTGAGGTAAAAGTTTTCTTGTGTTCTAGTTTGTCTGCGGTTTGCTCAGAATGGGAATGGTGGAACAAGAAGGGTGGTTTGACTTCAATTTGTCGGCTGAGGATGATCTTAGCCCTCTTCCCGTGCACACTGGAGAGGTGAGTTGCAGCTTAGCCAGATCGTTCTTCACGGCAGTAACACGAGCCCCCGTCGGCAGGGACCCAAGATCTGAATCTTCCCCTTTGTCGGTTTTGACTCTTTCCCCTGTCTCTGTACCCTTTGTCCTGACACCCACCAGAGAAGGAAGAAATTGACCTAAAAAGGTTGAACAGGAACAAATACATTCAGATTTATAGCCCCAGGGGATCCTCTCCTGTGAGCATATTTTTATGCATGCATAGGAGAAGAGACACGTATCCCAGAAATGTGAATTTTCAGTTGTTCTATGGTGCGTGTCCTTCTCCTGTCCTGGCAGATAAGTCTGCTCCCAAGAGAAGATTTTCTCTCCTTCAGTGCAAGTTTTACTTGACACCTGAATACACCAACAAAATGTTTACTATCTTGTGTTTTTTTTTTTTTTTTTTTTTAAGAAAATTGCATTAATGGAAAAAGAGAAATACAAAGGTAAGGCCAATATGAGGAATGCCGCCCATCAGACTACACAAAAACAACCGTTGTCCGAATCTAAGAACCATCGGAAGTATTTGACCTCTTTAAATAGGGGCAGGTAGCAATACCAGCCAGCAAACATCGAAAACACTTTTTCCGGCTTGACTTGTACAGAAGACTCTTCAAATATATGTGGCTGAATCTTCAAACATTCAGCTCCATCATTCCCAAAAAAGATGGGGATGAATGTTTATCTGAATATAGGCCCATAAGTATTGTTGGAAGTTTGTATAAGATTATATATAAAATACTATCCAACCGGCTTAGGGAGGCATTGGGTTTGATTGTTTTTAATTCTCAAGAAAAGCTTTATTAAGGGAAGACAGATTCTTGATGAAATTCTTATAGCAAATGAATGTGTAGATGAAAGGTTGAAATCTGGAAAACTGGGGGTGATATGTAAATTAGATGTTGAAAAAACAGAATTGATTGGAAGTTTTTGGAAATGGTTCTTATCAAGAAAGGTTTTGGAGCTAGATAGATTAACTGGATGAAGGGTCGTGTGGAAAATCCTTTTTTTTTTTCTTTTGTTCTTATAAATGGATGTTCCAAAGCCTGATTTTCCTTTTTAAGGGGACTTCGTCAGGAGGACCCTCTTTCCCTTTGTTTTTCACCATGGTTGCAGATACTTTAAGCACTCTTACAAACCAAGTAGACTTTAGGGAATCATTTCGAGGTTTATGGTGGGGAGGGAGATCTAAAAGAGTTTCTCATTAGCAATTTGTAGACAACACTATACTTTTTTTGGAGGCTAATGAACTCTGTGTGCCGAATGCTAAATACATTCTCAAATGTTTTAAGGCCATTTTGGGACTAAAGTTTAACCTCAATAAGTCTAGTATCACAGAGATTAATTTAGAATACTAGATTAATTTAGAATCAGAGGAATTACTGCAACTTGTTAACATTATGGGTTATAAGATTGACAAGTTGCCGATTAAATACTTATGATTGCCGTTGGGACGGAGACCCATGTCTTTCAATTTTTGGGATCCTGTTGTGGAAAAATATAGTAAGAAATGTGCCTCGTGAAAGAAAAGTTATATCTCTTTGGGGGGTCGAATAACCCATATCAAATTGGTTTTGTCTAATATTTCTACCTATTACTTGTCTTTGTTTAAAATGCCAAGGAAAATGGTGGGTATATTGGAGAAAATTCAAAGACAATCTTTGAGAGGGAGCGGGGAAAAAGGATAATCTTGTCAAATGGGATATGGTGTGCAAGTTTAAGGACAACGGAGGATTAGGTCTTAGGCATTTGAAATAGAAGAACATCGCTTTAATGGGCAAGTGGATTTGGCGATTCACTGTTAAGAGAGGCAACTTATGGAATTCCGTTATTACTAGTAGGCATGGCTTTACCCCTAGTGGATGGCCTTGCTTCCTTTTACATTCTCAATGTCATAGCCTATGGCAAGATATTGCTTCCCTAGTCCCTTTAATCACTCATTTCTTGCATTTTTATGTTGGGATGTGAACTCAATTCAATTTTGGAAAGACTTTTGGTGGGGTGAATCTCCCCTTCAAATTTCTTTTCCAAGACTTTTTCAATCTGTTTTCAAGAAAATGCCTTGATGAATGAAATTATTTCTTCTTCTGATCAAGGTAATAATTGGAATATATTGTTCTATAAAGATATTTTTGAATGGGAAGTGGGGCTTGTGGAAAAACTCATGGATTCCATTCAAGATGTCTTTATTTCAAAATCTAATCCTGATCGATTAATTTGGTCTCTGGAAACTTCAGGCTCTTTCTCATTAAAGTCTTTGTTTAAAGCTTTTGTTTGTCCCGATTTCTCCCTTGTCCTTTCTTCATTTCTCTCAAAAAGGATTTGCTCCCCCATGGCTCCTCTTAAAATCAAGGCTTTTGTGTGGTTGGTGGTTCTAAATAAAGTGAATACAAATGATAATTTGCAAAGCAGAAGGCCTTATATGATGATTCCCCCAACATTTGTGTCATGTGCATGAAGGAAGCGGAAATTGTTAAACTATTAAACATCTCTTAGACCATTGCAAGTTTGGTCAAGCTATATGGAATCATTTAAAGGAGATAATGAAGATTTTATTTGTCTTGAGAGCCCACTAATTAATCTTCAAAAGAATATCACATAAAAACTTGTCTTCCAATTATGTGATAGAAATACTGGTTTTAGGGGATTGGTACGAAGCTGTTCCTCAAGAAAGAAACTCCAAAGTGAGTCCAAGTACGGATGCACTGTGCACATGGGTTGGGCTGGCCCAACTGGTAACTGGACCAAGCCATCTATGGGCTAGGATTGGGCTTTGGTTCTCTGTTACTAATAAACTGAGCCAGCCCAACACTATTACATACTCTAGGGCCCTAGTTGGGTCTCACCAGTCTTGGCCGATCATATGCAAAGGAAAGCATGGCCCATATACACCCATTATCAAAGGGTACAAACAAGCCAGATCCTCATTCCAAAACAAATGATTGGAAGGCACAAAGAAAACCATTTGTTTTTCATATCAAACGTACAGTATGTGGTATGGCAAAACCAATTTCACATTTTAGACTTACTAGATTCTCAAGACGTTCTCTTTTTTCATTTCAGTTGGTTTTTGGGGATGCAGGGTAGGTATACTAATTTCCTATGCTAAAGAGTGGTTTCTCATGCAACACTGCAACTCCTTAAAAGGAAAAATGAAAACAAACACACATATAGACATGTCTATTAACTAGTTTTGGGAAAAGGATAAAATCATGATGTAATGGAACACACAATGCAGGTCATCTATGTTATTAAGACAGTGCTTAAAATTTCCTCACTTGATGTTAATTGGCGCAAGAATTAACAAAAAACATATAAGATTTTTTTTTAATCAGCAAGAACATAACTTTCTCCTGGTATAAGGAGAGGCCTCTTTTGTTTTTACACTTAAATAGGTAACTTTATCAACAATCAAAAACATGTAAGTATTATAATTACATTTCAGTGATGCAATTCTTTTTCCGGCGATTACGATTGCAGAGTTTTTCTAGTGCACGTTCTACAATTATTTACAAAGTATATTCCACCATTACTTAATGACATTCATATTTGTGTAACATAAATTTGTATACAGGCACAAATGCACTTCATCAGGTATGTAACTCTGGACATCCCAAAACTTTAAAGAGATGCGCCATTTGAGTACCAATACTGAAATATAATACCAATTAACAAGTTTCATGGAGACAACACCCTACTATATTATATACAAGTTTGATGCCAATACATTTCATTCTTTACTGAAATGTATAACAAACCAGTACCTTGTTATAACTGCAAACAATTATGCTTCAGATATTCAGGGTATTCGGTCTAGTTAATGTGTCAGACTATCTACATCATTTTATTGATGCAGAGAGCTTACCATAAAAGATTAAGTATTTCCAACACAAACATGTGTGAATCAATACATAATGCATGATGACATTAATGTCTACAGTATCACATTTGCCTCTTTGATCTTCAGAACGATATTTAAATAATGCTGGGGACTCTGGCTATATAAAATTGATTTATATCTTCCAGGACCCAGATCAAACAGGTGAGCTACCATTTCTCCTAGCATTGCACAAAACTTTTTTTTCATTTTCATGTCTTCAATATTGATATTTGTTCTAATATTTTGCTTAGTAGCTTTTGTGAATATTATCTCAAAGCCAAGCCCTCTTCTTGAGGGAACCCTTTTGACTTTCCCTAATATCCTCCTCTTAGGTCCTCAAACCAGTCAATGATTCATAAACTATGATACACCTGCAATTAACACAGCTCATCTCATACATCTGATTGCTGTTAATGTACTTCATAACGTCAGCTTAGAGCTACAGGCTTCGCTCAGTAACTGACAAAGATTACATAGCAAACTAAAGTAAATTTGCATGTCAAACATTCTTCTGTAGTCCACTAAGAGAAAGTCATAATGCAGTTACAATTTTCTATCAACAACAGTGTCAAACTCATAGATAAGAAATTCACATTTTTTAAGCAATCAGCAACTATCTTTTGAAAGAAACTAACGAATCCAAATTCCTGAGTTCACTACACTACTCCCATACAGCATTACAGCAAAAGGCATGGCATAATAATGGAGATCTCTAAATATCTATCACCTTACCGGACAGTCAACGAATGATACACGTCGCAATAGTTTCATCTGTGCATTTTCAAAACCTGCCACATCACACAGAGGACTATCTTCTTTTCCACTTCCATAAGCCCTGAAAAAACATTTTGAACAGAAATCATGAAAGGTCATAACAAGAATATAAATACAAGATTGGTGACAAGCACGCTGGAAATTCTTCTTGGTTAATTCAGGTTTCAAATATAAGCTCAAGTTGTAGGACTTAAGTGTATTTTGTTAACTTAAAGACCAGTAAAATAAAATAGATGATAGATGGATTGCTTTATTTGTCCTGAGGCCTACTGACCCACAAAAGCAAGAGAAAATGCCGAATTGTAACCAAATTTGCTGATTTGATGTAATAATATGTGTTTTCTTATATAAGCAATAAGAAATGACTTGGCTATACTTACCTGTCTCTAACATTGAGATAACTAATTTATATCAAGTATGGAATGTTTTTTCCAATGAAATTACATATATATATATATATGGGATTTTTCCCAAATCAGTTCAAAGCTTTGGTAAAATTGCCAAATAATGAGGTAAAAAAAATTAATTACGAAATTGGTTTTTTAAGGAGTAAAATTGTAATAAAAATTTTAATTATCAGTTTTATAATTTTTTTTGTTCCTTTTATACCCCTGCACTCTTTAACGGAAGACTTATCCGTGAAGACGATGAAAATGCCATCAGCATGGCTCCGACTCAGCAGAGATGACCCTAATCGTAGTAGCATTTTTCATCTAAGGTAATCTTGAGCTAACTGGGATGATGCTTTTCATATATCCACTGATTCTAAAGATAAATTCAATACATCTCTAGTTCCTGTAGTTTGGGAAAAGGTAAGAACATGTTGGGACAATGAGAATGGGGATGGCACGGAAATGATGCTTGCTATATATGTGGACTTCAATATCTCTGAAAAAATGATTGGACATGAGGATAATTTATGTAAAGTAGGAGAGTTCTTCCATTAGCCTGTTGACTTGGAGGATGATGGATTGCAGAAAGGTGATATTGAGATAGAGACTGACATAAGTCATCTATTTGATTCAAATGGGGTCTTTCAAATAGTTCAATACAACACATCACAGAGTGTTGAATTGGGTTGTGAGTTTCGACTACTAATGGCAGAAGTGAATTCCATAGGGAGAACCCGTCACTTGGATTTATGGGTTTTACTTCAATGACAACTATAGAGCTCTTGTTGTAGTCTACGAGTTCATTCTGGTGGATGGTTGAATGGATAAAGGGTTGCTAAGGTTCCGGCCATTGACATGGAGTGGTGGTTCCATGGATCCCATGTTGTAGAATAGCAGGGAGAAGAGTGGAACGCAAGAGATGGTAATAGGATCAGGTTTTTAAATATTTTGTACAAGGGTTAAAAAATTAATTAACCATCACTAAAAACCGATTATGGAAATATTTTTTTTTACCTCATTATTTGGCAATTTTGCCAAAACTTTGAACCATTTTGGGATAAATCCCTTAAAAAAAATAAAAGTTTATTTTACTTTTAATTAGGTCCCAGTGATAAAATTTCCACAAACGTAGGGAAGGTTTCTATGCTATCAGTGTTGTTTATCTTGGTAACACTATTTACTGAAAAACTTAGAATGCCATGCATCTTAAGAGGTGCTATGCCTAATATTCAATTGATAACAATCCATCTTTAGGAGAGAGACAAACAGAGAGGGCATTGAGAGAGAAAGGGGGGAGAGAGAGAAATGAAAGGAGAGAGTTAATACTTGCCGTTTTACTAGAGAATCATGGCTGGAACCTTCATTAACCTTGGTTAAAATGCTTGCCATGTGTCGAATGTAAGGGTTGGCCTACAAGCCAACCTACAGATGATCCGAATTGATCTTTTTGTTGGCAAACCACACTTTCTTTATTCCCTTGTGCAAATCGATGGAGCATAAACCAAATGCAAATAGAATGCAATATATAATTACAAAAAATAGCAAAGCAAATAATAACCAAAAACACACTATAATACGCCAAAACTTTTAACATGGAAAACCTGAAAAAGGAAAAACCACTTGACAAGTTGGCAAAATATTCCACTAAATGAAATATGAAATCAGTAAAAGATTGGATTACACCAATACAAGAGAGTACACCAAGAAGCCTTAAAGAGACCCCCAACCTCAAACCTCCAAACAATGAGAGAAACCTTACTTTTGGATCTTCAATTCTTGAAAATTTCGTATTCGGGTTTTCTTCGGGATATATCCAAATTAGATTTTGGGTTAAATTCTTGATGCTAACCCAAATCAAACTTCACACATTACAAAAGCATGAGGAAAAAATTAAACTCAAAGAGGATCCACAAAACCCTTTTCTTCTTCTTCTTCCTGCCTCCCAAAACAAAACCCTTGTTTTTTTTCTCTTCTCTCTCTTACTGTGAACTCACGGTTCTTATTCTCACTCTATTTTGCTTTAATGTGTCAAAAGACACTTTTTGCCATATGGTTGTGAGTCCCACTTCCCATGAGGAAGGATGTCCAACAATCTCCACCTCCCGATTTATGAGGAGGGCTTCACCTGACCCATACCTACAATGCTACAACACACTTCAAGCTTTACCTTGGGCAAGGTCTTTGTCATCATATTGGAGCCATTCTTGTCAATGTCAATCTTTTCTAATGATAACAACTTGTTTTCCAAAACATCCCATATCCAGTGGTACCTTACATCTATGTGCTTAGATATGAAATAAAATCTTAGATTTTTACTAAGGTGGATGGCACTTTGACTGTCACAGTAAACATGTTTGTCCTACTTTAAACTCAGTTCTTGAAAGAACCTCTTCATCCACAACATCTCCTTACAAGCTTCTATAACGGTAATGTATTTAGCCTCTATAGTGGATAAGGCCACACACTTCTATAGCTTGAATTGCCATGACACTACTTTCCCTGTATAGGTAAATAGATACCCTATTGTAGATTTTCTAGTGTCAATGTCTCCATCCATATCTGCATCTGTATAACCTTTCAAAAAAGGTTTACCACCACCAAAGCATAAACATAACTCTGATGATCCCTTAAGGTACCTAAAAATCTATTTGACTAGTTCCTAATGCTCTTTGCTAGGATTAGCAAGAAATTTACTTACTACATGAACTGCATGTGTTAAGTCTAGCCTCGTACAAACCGTAACATACATTAAACTTTCCACAACTAATGCGTAAGACACTTTTTTCATTTCCCATTTCTTTTTTCTACTTTAAAGACTTTGTTTGGAACATAGCTTGAAGTGAGCACCAAGTGGAGAGTTGACTAGCTTTGCCTTATTCATATTAAAATTTTAAAGTACTTTTCTAATGTACTTTTCTTGTGATAGCCATAGTTTCATTGCTTTCCTATCATGAGAAATCTCTATACCCAAAATTTGTTTTGATGGACCTAACTCTTTCATTGTAAAATAGTTGGTTAGTTCTTTCTTTAACTTATCAATCTTGCTAGTGTCTTATCCAACAATCAACAAGTCATCAAAATAAAGCAATAAGATAATAAAGTCACCATTAGGAAAATATTTAGTAAACAAAAAATGATCTAAAATTGGTCTCTTGTACCCATGATCCATTATAAATGAATCAAACTTCTTGTACCAAAGCCTTGGGGTTTGCTTCAACCAATATAAACTTTCTTTTGCTTGCAAACTAAGTTTTCTTTTCCTTTGACTTCAAATCCTTATGGTTGCTTCATATAGATCTCTTTCTCCAAATCACTATGAAGAAAAACAGTCTTGACATCTAGTTGCTCAATCTCAAGATCCATGCTTGCAACCAAACCCAATATGACACGTATATAAGACATTTTCACAACTGGAGAAAATATCTCATCAAAATCAATGCCCTTTTTGTGTCCAAATTCCTTCACAACCAACCTTGCTATATACCTTGGTTATAAACTATACTCTTCAACCTTCAACCTGAAAACCCATTTGTTCTTGAGTGCATTTTTCCCTTTTATTAATTTTTTTTAATGAATAACAAAGAATTGTATTAAAAAGATAGAAAAGGGATACAAACACCAATGAGTCAAAAGAAAACACACTAAAAATAGGAGAAACAACATCAACAATCGGGCATAGAATCTCCTTCAAAACTAGAAAGCTGCCCCACACTCCACTTGGCCACCTTGTTAGCCAAGTCATTTTGAGATCAGAGAACATGGACCAAATAGACATCCCATTCATTGAGTAAAATTCTGATCTCAAAAATGAAGTGGTAAAGCCTTCACAAAGCACAACAGACTCTCCTACCCTAAGAAATAATCGTTATAGAACCCCCCTCTACACAACACTCTTTTAGACCTTTCTTCTTAATAAGCCTTAACCCTTACAAGAGAATCTATGTGATGTTAAACTAGTGGCTCAACATAAATAGCATTAGCAACACCAATGGGGCTTCTTTTGACCCACAAGTGCAATTCTCATATAGAGAGTCCATCTCCTCTTGCATTGTTTTCAACTACTCATCATTGCATTTATTTGTTGAGGCTTCATCATAGCTTTTTGGTTCTGCCCCCATCTATAAGAAAAATATACTCATGAGGTGAATATTTCTTTGATGGTTAAAGTTCCTCTCAGCACCCAAATTTTGACTCAAGGCTCAGATGGTTTCATTACAACATGGGATAGAACCAAGGTCTAGACACCCCTG
>JAOXJP010228116.1:0-11177 GCA_025762735.1 Platanus orientalis | reverse complement strand
CACTGGGGGTTCATGAGGCTTAAACAGACCCTTTATCGAGGGTTAATGAGGCTTGAACAGGCCCTTTACCAGGGATAATGAGGCTTGAATAGATTCTTTTGTCGGGGGCTAATAGGCTGAAATGACATCGTATTATAATGCATTGTCTTTGGCATGAAACTACTGAAATGTTATATGTGAATGTTTGAATGCTATGTGAATGAATGAAAAAATGAAAATAAAGTGAAACTTAAAGAAAGACTGAAATCAAAGAAAGTAAGAATGCTACATGTTAAGAAAAGTGATAAGAAAACGAATAGAAGTAAAATGAAAGAACAAAGGTAAAAGAATGCTAGTTTTATAAGATTGATTGTATACGTTATAGTATAAGAAGTATGAGAAATTAGTATTGTAACTGTTACTTTATTGTCTCATCTACTTATACTTCATTTTACTATTTTTATCACATCGTCCAAGTCTTGACCATACTTCTGTATAGCATTGCATTTTTTCTACTCGGTTTTTCAAACTCACTCAATACTGCATAGAAAACGAAGAGGAAGAAGAATTAGAGCATAAATGAAGATGATGCTTGGAGGATTGTGGCTCTTAGATGTTGAAATGAAGAAATGATTAGTTTATTATTTCAGATTTTAGTTCAGATATTATTATTATTTATTTAAGAAATGTAATAGTTAGTTGATTTCAATTTCAACACTTTAGTATGAGATTTTTATGTCTTTTAGTATGGTTTGAATGGTGGTTACAGGATTTATATTTCAAATTCATTATAGATTTTATATGAATATAGTTAAGGTGTTAGCTTACCATTCCACTGTGATTGATTGAATGAGATGAATGGATTGAACTTGTGGTAATGCACATGAGTACAGAAAGAAAATTTATGGACATAAATTGATAAAAGTGTGTGAATAAAAAGAAAAAAAAATTGCATGCAATTGTAATACCTCAATAAATGAATGAATGATGTCGTGTCTTGGAATTTGTGTCATTTGGATATGGGTTTCGAGTCGCCACATAAAGACTTAAAATTTTGGATAAGTTCAAACTCTATGAAGTCATTCCTGAAGTAGTTGAGGATAAGGGTCATCATATATATTATATCTATAAGATGGGAATCATGACACTTGACAGTCATCCATAAGCTCAGTTAATTGAGAGAGATAAAGCTTAATCCCCATAAATAAGAAAAAGATGAGGACTACATAATTTCCCTATGATCCTTATAAATATAAGGTCCTTCAGATAAATCAAGGATGATTGATCTTTTCCCAGACCATGGTCAATAAGCAACATAAGCTTGAAAGCTAGTGAGCACAACAGGATAAGAGAAAATCAATAATGTCTTTAGCAAGGTGATGTTGTAATCTTGTATACAATTTATGAAAATAAAGTATCATGAAGCTTTCCCTTTATATATTTCTTGTAAACCTTAATCAGAGGTGTTCTAACTCCTTTATATAGAGAATAAGTAATTGATGGGTTTGATTGAAGATCTCAAGGAAGTGTAAATCTCCTAAAAAAACATAAATAAAACAATTCCAAGTGAATGGGTAATTTGTTACACGCTTTGAAATTTGGTGTGTACAATGAGGAGGAGATAAGGAATGAAGTTGAAAATTACTTCGTAAAAATTTTAGACCCTAATGATGATATTTTAAGTGGGGATAGGCATCAATGGCAGCTGGATAGGCTATTAAATGAAGAGTAAAGGGCTAGATTAACGGCTGAAATAAAAGAGGCTATTTAGAGTGGCAAGGAAGGGAAGGCTCCGAGACCAAATGGGTTTACATTATCTTTCTTCAAATCTACTTGGGAAATAATGGGAAAGGATGTAGTAAAGATTGTCAAATATTTCCTTAAGTTGGGAAATCTTCTAAGAGAAATGAATGCCACATTCATATCTTTTACTCCAAAAAGTTAAATGCTGCTAGTTTGAATGACTATTAGCCCATAGCTTTATGCAACCTATTGTATAAATTTATCATGAAGATCTTGGTGAATCGGTTAAAGATGGTTATGGATTTGTTAGTCCATTTGAATTAGACAATTTTTATTGGGGGCATCCATTGTCGAGGATATTTTGATCTGTCAAGAGGTAGTAAGAGGTTTTGAAAGGAAGAATCATGCTTCAGCAGTCATTCTCAAAATTGATTTAAAGAGGGTGTATGATTTGGTGTCAGGGGATTTTATTCAAGAGATAATGCAGAAGATGAATTTTCCTACCCATTTTATCATCTAGATCATGGAGTGTATTACCAGTCCGAGATTCTCCTTCCTAATCAATGGTAGTCATGCAAGGTTTTTCCGAGCACACAGGGCCTCAAACAAGGAGACTCGATCTCTCCTCTCCTCTTTTACTTGCTCATGGAGGTTCCATCTTCCTTTCTTAAAAAAGATGTGACTGAAGGCAAAATCTCTCTTATTCCTAAATGTAAAGGTACAAATTTGTCTCATTTGATTTTTAGAGATGACTTGATGATCTTTTCCTATGTAGGTGCAGATTCTCTTTCAGCAGTCAACACCACTCTCAACCTATTTGCTGCAATCTCCGACCTAGAAGTTAATAAGGAAAAATCTACTCAAATCTTTGTTGGTGTGTTAGATCACATGATACTCAACTTTGACATATCATAGTTTATCATCTTGGATCTGAAATTCCCGAAATGGTGTGATCCAAAGATCCTAGAGAGGGGTGAATAGGATTCTTACACTTATTAAAAATTCTTTAATTACGTTGATCCTTTCTTTGATTTACTGTTAACTTAATTAAGATTATAGTGGAAAATAAACAACTAAATCAAATAAGTCTCCCTAATTTCTTTAAGTTGCAATACAAATAATGACTTAAATATATTAGCAAGCGAAATGCTAATGTACCACGGGGCTCCATCGTTGCATATACTTTCCTATACCAAAGTGAGAGCAAGGTAACTAGTTTCACTTTAGAGATTGCTAGAAAAGATTTTTAAAAAAAAGTAAACACAACAAGCAACACAATAAGAGACAATAAGCGCATACCCACAAGACAAGGATTTATAGTGGTTCGGCACTCCAAACCTACATACACTCTTATTTTGAATAGTACTCTAGACTATTACAGGTGAAATTAACAAAACCTCAATTTACTTACAAGTTCTAGAGAATTTAATCCCTTGTAAGTGCTCCTAGTGACTCTAATGGGTACGCTCTGTCCAGTGACTCTGATAGACTATGTGTCACTTGACTCTAGCAAGTGTGATGAGAATCCACCTCCCGTGACTTTGGTAAAGGCAATAAAAAAATTGTAGAATAAGAAAACTTCTCGCTTTGGGTTGCCTCTTGCATATGCAAATTTGACTATGAAATCACCAACCTCTTTGCTTCCAAGAGTTTGACTAACAAAGCTTTGGGAAGCTTACATAGGACCTTGAATAGGTTTAACTATGGTGAAAAAGTTTCAAGGTCATAGGCCAACAAGAATGTCACTCTTATGATTTCGGGCACTCTCTTTGACTCAAAATCACAAGTCTTTGACTATGGATTCATTCATGTGTGTTATTTATGTTCTTAGGGCTCAATATCCTTTTATAGAAGCTAAAATTAAATTCAAAAACTCCCTCAATGGCTCTTTCAAAATGGTAAAAAAAAAGATTCATTTGGACAAGTTTCCAAAATGAAAAAAAATGCCAAAATCATGTCTGAGACCGATCGTGGCAATCTAGGACCGGTCCTGGGTGCTACTACACATAAGACCAGTCCTGGGTTCCTGGGACTGATTTGAAAAACTTGAGACCGGTCCTAACACCCAGAAGCCCATTTTTGGGTCTTTTCTCCCCCTTTCTGGGACTGGTTTGAAAAACTTGAGACCAGCCCTAACACCCAGAAGCCCATTTTTGGGTCTTTTCTCCCCCTTTTTGTTGGTCCAACCTTTGGGTTATATTCCTTGGGTTTTTGGTCTATGTGTTACATATTATTTTATGTGTATTTTGTCTTTACAACTTGTCCCATTCCCAACTTACCAACTTTCCAATTTTCCCTTTGGATTCCGAGAGTTGGCTTTCTAAATGTAGCTTGCCCTTGAGACTTGAGATTCTTCAACTATGCTTGAGTCTCTTTGGCTAAGTCAGTCCGACTTCGAGTCCATCTTCTTGACACTTTTCCTGAATCTATTATTGGACTTATAGAAATATATAGCATACATATAAAGTCCTACTACATGTACACACTTTGTTTTGGAATGGACATTGACAATACAAAATACCTAAAAATCTATCCCTTTGTCAATTCCATGACAAAATAATTAAATTTACAAAAAATAATCCTAAGTACGTGTGTCCACTCCTTGTCCCTTTTGTCAATTACCTTCCCTCTTTTTGGCATGAGTTGACAATGGATGGGTCTTCCCACAAGATGTGATGACTTTCTTGCAACACATCAAAAACAACCAAAATACATTTCTCTAAAAGGTGTATTAATTCATAAAAACATAACTTTAAGCATAATTCATTAGAAAATATTATAATTCAGCCAAAACACTTCCTCATGGCATATTTCATCAAATGAAAATCAGTACTCCTCCTGAGTTGATATACCAACTGAAAAACACACAAAAAGGCCATAATTGAGATATTTAAAAAATACTTTACTATTAATTTACTAAGCTTCCCCTTTCTTATATCTCTCATTTTCATGCAATTTCTCTCCCCTTTAATGTATGCAAGAAAATAAAGTAGCAAGGCAAAACAAAATCAAAATTTTACCAATTTAGAACACACAATCAAAAAAGCAAAATAATTCAAATATCATAGTTAAGGCTTCTAAGATCACTTATTGTTACCCACAATTTTTTAAAGAAACTCGTTTATTTCTTTTAAATTCATTAATTTGTCTCTTAATTTCCTTATATTTTGGCTTTTGGGATTTAAGTCAATCAATATTTTTCTTTTGACATTCAAATTGTAAATGTCGTATCATTCTACAATAATAGCATTTCACAGGCGATTTTGAGCTAGAAGCATTTCCATTTGAATTTCCTTGGGCCACTTTATGTTAACCCATTTGAATTGGGTGTTTTCCTTTATGAGGAGCATGCTTGGGTCCAACTCTTTTAAGGGGAATTTTGTTTGGTTTTGGAACATTGATTCTGTAATCAATTATCGTTATATTTCCTTTCAATTTTTCCAAGTTTAGCATGTTTTCAAATTTTTGTCCCTGGGCAATTATTTTTAGAGATTTACTATTCTTCTCTAAAAAATTTGCTTTATTTTCTAACTCATTTACTTCTTGTTGAAGTTTTTCTTTTAATTCAACAAGTATTCTATTCTCCTCAAATTCTTTAGAAAATATATGACTAATTTCATTTAGTTCTTTCTCTAAAGATTTTTCTTTTTTCTTTTAAATCTTCATTTTCTTCCTCAAGTAAAGAATTTAACTCATGAAAATCACCATGACTCAACTTTTATTTTAATTTTTGAACTTCTTTCTATAGTTTATAATTAACTTAAAGAATTTTTGAACTTCTAGAGTAAAGTTGGTCATAGACTTCTTAAAGGTCTTCATCACTTTCTTCTTCTTCACCACTTGAAGCATTTTCAACTTCTTGAACATTAGAAAAGGTAAGGAATACCTTGACAGTTCATCAAGATTCTTCTTCATTTGAGATGATTCATCTTCCAATTAATCGGTGTTGTCATCCCATGTTGTAGCAAAATCCTTTTTCTTCTTAAAAGACTTTCTTTTGTCAAAACAGTATGTTGTCACATGACCATATCCTTTGCATTCATAGTATTGGATATCTTATTTAAGAAACTCTTTCCTTTTAGATTTAAATTTTTGTCTTTTAGAAGAGTTTTTTTACCAAATTCTGTAGAAAAGAGGTTTTTGAACTTTATAGCAAATTCAGCATTAGAGTCTTCTTCAAAGCTATAGGATTCATTAACTTTTAAATCCATACTCTTTTTGCTAGTGGGTGTAAGTTTAAGTTCAAACATTTGAATAAATCCAATAAGTTCCTCAAGTTTCATTGTATCAAGATTATGACATTCTCCAATGGCAATAACTTTGTGATGAATGAAACCTTTCAGGTAAAGACCTTAATATTTTTCTAATTATTTTTGGGTCTTTAACTTCTTCTTCAAGTCCCCTAATCAAGTTAACAATGTCTTGGAATCTCATATGGAAGTCAATACATTTCTCATCTTCTTCCATATGAAGGATTAAAACATGAAAGTGAGCATCAGGAGTTTAGATTGTTTCTATCACGACCTGAATCCATGGACCGTGGAGTGGGGCCGAATCTGGATCTATGACGTTGGGTAACATGCCCGGAACCCGTATCTTAATTCTAAGACATCCCGTGTTTAGGGTGTGTCACCCTTTTATCTATCTCATGTCACTTACCCATATAAATTTTAAGTCCATTACATCAAACACATCACAATAGAATATAAACAAGGATAAACTAAATCAAGTGCAATGGAAATATGTACAAATCATATCCAAAATATCTATTTAGATCCAAAAGTAAAGGCCTCAATGTACCCATAACCAAAATGTACAATCTTCACCCAAATAGGCCCATCCAACAGTATTAAACGAAAATACACTATATGTCCAAAGAGAAAACTAAAAACTGAAAGGTAACATAAGGGCCCAACCACCTAAATCCTTATTCTAAGGCGTATTCCAAGCAACCTCTATCAGTACCTGCTCTCTGAGACTCTATCTATGGGTCTTGTCAATTGGGGTAAGCTTGGTGAGCTTAGTTGGAGGGTACACAATTTATACAATAGAAAAGGAAGCAATGCAACTACAACAACAGATAGGATGATGCAAAGTAGAGAAGAGGAAACAAAATACGTGAACGTGTGCAATAACTATGATATGCATGTATCTCTACTAGAATCAAGTATGATCATACTTCGAAATAGCTCAGAGAGTTCAAACAAACAAAAACAATCTGAAACAATGCATGTACTATAAATTACATGTTGTGCACTAAGTGCCATGTGTCATATGCTACATATATAAATGCATGTGATGTAAGATATACATATTACATGATATGTGCAAACATCCTATCTGGTCGATACCAAAACCAAATGCAATGAACCCATGAGGGGTTCCTGGTAAGTCCGAAACCAAATCCAAAACCATATAACCTATATAGGGTCTTCAACGAAATGTTAAAACCCACATGTGAATGAACCCACATTGGGTCTTTGACTAAATCAAATATGAAAATGAGTAAACCATAAAAGGTCTTTGACAAATCCAAACCACGTAACCCATGTAGGGTCTCTGACCAAACAAAACATATAGCAAATATAGGGTCCCCAACAAAACCAACCATATGCAAACAAGCCATGTTGGGTCTCTGATGCCATAAGGGCCAACCTTAAAGAGGTCTTCGAATGCTCGGAAGGCTAACCTCATAGAGGTCTCTGAATGCCATAAAGATCAACTTCACAAACGTCTCTGAATGCCATGAAGGGCAACCTCACAAAGGTATCAGAATACCATAAAGGTCTCTAAATGCCATAAAAGCCAACTTCATAGGGGTCTCTGAATGCCATGAAGGCCAACCACATAGAGGTTTCTGAATGCCATAAAGGCTAACCTCAAAGAGGTTGTCTCCGAATGCCATAAAGGCATTTTCCACATAGGGCTAACCTCACAAAGGTCTCTGAATGCCATAAATGTGCTTGCCACAAGGGCTAACCCCACAATGGTCTCTGAATGCCATAAGAGCCAATGTTAGCCCACAAAAATCCCCTAAGGCATCAAGGGTATGTCCGCTAAAATTCCCCCAGACAAGGGTTTCCCAATACTTAGGTCTAGTTCTCAAAAATCCCCCTAGGACATATGTATATCCCTACATAAATCCCCTAGAACCAGGGTAGTCCTCTAAAATTCCCCAGGACAAGGGTTCCAAAATAAATTCACATGTTCCAAAATGATTTACCAAACCCATGCTTATGTAAAGTAAAATAGCTACTACATAAGTATGCCATCTATTGAAAATATCAATGTGTCATATCTTATGAAAGATCCAAAACCATTATGCCAACGATGATGAAACCAAGTGCCTCAAAATGTTCTAAAACCCACATAAAAATCCAAATGGACTGCTCCATGAAAGCATCGAAGTAAAACATGCTAGAAGTAACATTCTCAGGCCACCAAAATTTAAAAATGGATGCAAATCCTAACACAATACAAAGAGATTATAAGATTCTAACATGGGAATCAATAGAATTTACATGGATCAATATAGACTATCATGAAATAGAAGGAGTTCACCAAGGAGAATAATAAGCTCATGCAAGGAATTCAAAGGCATCCAAAAAACATGTAAAATGTAAAGACTCAATCATGTGGCATTTTATCAAGCATGTAGAGTGTAAGAATTTAAGAATTCAAAGGAAAATCAAAGGGGTAATCCAAAACACACCACCAAGATCCTTACAAATTATACAACTCATGTAGATTAAACTTCTAAACATTTCCAAATAGATTAGAAATCAACCAACCCATTCAACAAAGCTCCAACATCAAGAAAATAGCTCCATAACCCAAGAAATCATAAAAATAATGTAGAGAATCCCCGCTAACATGGTCAATCAAAGGAAACCAAATCCAATCCAAGGAAATCAATATTCTCAAGAAGAAGAGAGCTGAATCCACCAAAATAAAGTTCATTCTCAATAATTTTAAGAACCTAGAAAAGGAAAGTGTGCATAAATTGCATATCCACTCACAAACACAATTCCATAGGGATTAAAACCACCAATCATTGAAACATAAGGTAGAAATCACACATCTATGATCCTAAGAATGGAGAAGTGACTATAAATTGAATATCCACTCACATAATCCATGAAACCAAGATTATACATAAGAAAATAATCTTACTCGTAAAGAATAGATGTAAATCCACTAAATTCAATATCATTTTAAATAAATCTAAGATCCTAAGAATGGAAAAGTGAGTATAAATCGAATATCCACTTACCCAAAGCTAATCCTCCTTGTTTCCAAGAAGGTCCTCCTCTAACACTTATTTTCCCTTGTCAATTCTTCCTTTTTTCTATAAGAAAATAAGGTATTTCATGGTTAGAACCATAAAAAATGTAAGAATATAGTAAATAACATCTATCCTAGGGTAGATCTAAGTTTTAATAGCTTACCCAGGCTTTAAAGAAGATGATTCTTCTCCCCTTTCTCCAAATCTTCCAACTTCTCTCTCACTCTTCCTCTTTATGTTCTAAGCTGTCTAAAGGACCTAAATTAAGTATAAAATGGATTAGGATTCATCTAAAATGATATCTCACTCATGTGGAGGTCAAATGAGGTCATGACACGACATTTTGTATGTGTTTGAAATCTTTCTCAGAATTCAAGTTGTGATTGGTCATGCTCGTGATCAGTCAGGGATCTCCTGATTGATCACACTCATGATCAATCAAGGATTTTGTGATCAGTCATGGATCTTGTAGGTTGGAATTTCCTATGCAGAACAAAAACTCCCGAATGGTATAATCCAAGTGCTTGATCTATCAAGCTGTGATCAATCACGAGATTTTGTGATCAGTCATGCTCGTGATCGGTCAGCGCTGGGATTTCTGCATTTTCCTGCACTTCAGTTCATTGGGCCAATTACGGCCCACTAGGCTATTCTAAAGTGGAATATGATCTATGTTAAGGCATGTACAGGTCCATAGAGTATCGAGGTTAGTCCTCATGCACCAAAATACCATGGTTTCAATATTGGACACATAGTGTCAAGTCCGGATCCTCTAAACTTAATTATCTTGGATATGGGGTGTTACATCTTCACTAAGCTTGTTCCTTCATAGGTAACCTCAAGAAGGCCCCATGCTTCTTTAGCATCTTGGAGACCAGAGATTCTCCTAAACTCATCTTAGCTAACTAAACACACAATTGTATTTAATACCTTATAACTGGCGGTATATGCTTTCTGTTCATTAAAATCCCAATATTTTATATATCCATTTACAACAACAATCCATACCCCAAATTCCAAGGATCTAAGTTAAATGTCTATTTGAGCCTTCCAATAAGTATAGTCTAAACCATCAAATAATGGAGGTCGGTTTATAGCAAATCCTTCAACCATTTTGGAAATCGCGAATCTTTAGCCTTGGTGGTTTAACCCAATCAAGAGCAATCTTCTTTGATACCAATTGAAATTCCTAAAATGGTGTGATCCAAAGATCCTAGAGGAGGTGAATAGGATCCTTACACTTATTAAAAAAAAATTTAATTGCTTTGATCCTTTCTTTGATTTACTTTTAACTTAATTAAGATTGCAGCAAAAAATAAACAAGTAAATCAAATAAGTCTCCTTAATTTCTTTAAGTCACAATACAAATAATGACTTAAACAAATTAACAAGTGAATGCTAGTGTACCACAAGTCTTCATCATTGCATACAGTTTACTATACCAAAGTGGGGGTAGGGTAACTGGCTCCACTTTAGAGATTGCTTGAAAAGATAAACAAATTAAACACAACAAGCAACACAATAAGAGACAATATGCACAGACCCACAAGACAAGGATTATAGTGGTTCGACACTTTGAGCCTACGTCCACTCTCAACTTTTAATTTATTTTGAATAGAACTCTAGAATATTACAAGTGAAATTAACAAAACCTCAATTTACTTATAAATTTCCGAAGAATCCACTCCCTTGTAAGTATGCTCCTAGTGTGTCGCGCCCCAAAACCCACACCAATAGGGCCATATATTTTAGCATGTGAGTAACACATTCAATTAAATCTTGTAGATTGCTAATAAATTTTTTTCTTTTTTTCATTCATACCAGTAAAATTGCATATTAAAACCATAGCCATTCACATTCTCATAAATCTAACCTATAAATAAAATTCATACCTCATAATCTTGAACAATAATCCATAAACATAGTCTGACATTCCCATTAAAATAAATCAATAGTCTGACATTCCCATAAAACTAACTGAAATACAAATACTAAAATCCACTAACTTAATACATCTAGGGGTGGGCAGGGATTGAGCCTACCCTAGCCCGGCCTAAAAAGGCCCGACCAGAGCTAGGCCCGAACTTTTACACACACAATATATATGTATTATATATAATATACTAATTATTTTAAAATTATCAATAGTATATAGCTTAGTTGATAAAAA
>JAOXJP010228115.1:0-11177 GCA_025762735.1 Platanus orientalis | reverse complement strand
CCATTCCTCTTACTATTGCCTCAAGCTCAACCATAAAAATGGAGTTTTCTTGGCTTATCACCGCATAAGCAAAAAAGGGGGGGGGGGGTACCATCTTCTCCTCTAATGATGCTTCCATAGCCTGATCTCTCATTGGAAACTGATCCATCACTATTCAAAGAGAAGAAATGTCGGGGAGGAGGGTTCCAACAGCAAGCTTGTGGCTGAATTGTATCATACTTTGGCTGCAAGTTCCATTCACTCAAGATCAATCTCCATATTTGCTCATTGACAGTACTTCATGATTATTGGTATTGCCCTCTCACTGAGATAAGATGGTCTATCAGTCTATGATATAGTTCTTTTTTTAAGGCAGACATGGGAAAGTCCACATAACAAGCCATCACATTTTATAGCACATGCTTTACAGCACACATAGGGTGCATAATTCTATACAAGGTAGTAAAAATTTATTCTTCTCTTTTTAGTCCAACATGTGGATCCCTCCCCTAAAAGAGTGGAGTAGGAAATGACCTAGGCAAGTCCATGCCGGGTCCCATGTTTAAAACTTAAAGCCCACGTAACATCTCTACGGCCAGTGAATGAAGCTAATTTGGTTACTTTAACTAGACCTTTTACAAGAAATTAAATAAATAATTAGACAAATTTTAAAAAGTCACATATAATAGATGACATCATTTAGCTACATTAATAAATAATAACTATTACAGTACAAAACATCCATTCTAAAATCGATCAAAGGATAAAACACCAATATGTGCATTGAGTCTGCCTCACCCATTTATAGTGTTGTTCCTGCACTATGATGTAATACCAATGGACCCAAGTGGCCCTACCATGGAATAATAATTTCATCCCTCTTGCATAAAAAAGCAATTTGTGGATGGAGATAAACTATGCAAGAAAACAATTTGTGGATGGAGATAAAACTATAATAATTTCATCATTCTTGCAAGGGTACCCTTTACTCATCCCCACGGGGCCAGCCTGGTACATTGAGAGCTCTTTTGACTATACAATTTTTTATTTTATTTTTTATCACAGATAAACTTCAATTATACCAAACTAGAAGAGGAGCCCCGCAAGGACCACCGAATACCCTCCATTAAAGGCCTGGGATCACGGAGTCTTGATTGAGCAAGATCATGTGCTGCAGAATTTTCTAACCTCCTAGTGTGGACTAGATTACAAGAAGGAAGAGAAACCATCAACCTTTTACATTCTAAGATCAAAGATATACTAGACCAAGGCCATAACTCCTTGCCTCCATTCAATATATTCACTGTCGTTTGTGAATCTGATTCAACTATAACTTTTGCACAATGTAGAGCTTTCGCCAAATGAAGCCCCCACCATATAGCCTTCATTTATGCTTCAAGAATTAGTGTCCCATCGTCTATGAAAGTGACTGATTTGATCTTATGACCATGATGATCACGGGTCAGAGCAGCCAAACTAATTATATCTTTACTTGAGGGACATGTTGCATCCACATTTATTTTGATCCAGTCTTGCTTTGGAGGTTGCCAGTCATTCTCACCTTCTTTTGTTGGAGGAGAATTTTTGCAAGAGATGGAGAGGGCTGCTGGATGAGATCTTCCATGTCCTTGTACAACCTGCAGAACATATCAACAATATTCTGCATTTGAAAAGGAATATTTTTGAATACTACTTTATTTCTATGACACCATATAGTCCAACAGATGAAAGAGATCTTTCTTGGTGCATCTTTTGTAGCATGCTTGGAGTCCCACTTGTGCTTCATAGTCGCCTCAATCCAATCTAAAAAAGAGATATGATTGTTCCTCCATATATTGTGAGATGAGTATAAGTGCACCCATACTTGATGAATTTTAGGACAAGACAGGAGGCAATGTATAATGGTCTCTGGCTCGTTCTGGCATATAGGGCAGGTTGAGGGAAGGTCTGGGATACGGGTGTGCAAATTTTTTCGAACAGGTAGAGCCTCATTACAAGCTTTCCACATAAAAATTTTAATTTTATTTGGCATTTGTGTATGCCAAATGTTTCTCCACACCACACCATGTTCTAACTGATGAGCTAAGAAGGAAGGGGCCACTATTGTTGCGTATCTCGACTTGACAGAGAATCTTCTATTTTTATCCTGTCTCCAAAAAATTTCATCTTTATCCAACAAAGGTGCAAGTGGAATACTAGTTGTAGCCTCTGCTTCCTGTGGGGTGATAAAAGGCTTAATGAAATCAATATTCCATCTGCAAGCCAGTTTCTCAATTAATTGCTCCACCCTTTCAATAGGAAGATTGGCAGGCTTTGGTGATGATAACCGGCCCGATTCCAACTTGGGAATCCATGCATCCTCCCATATGTTAATGCTTTCTCTTGATCCCACTACCTAGATGCAATTCTTAACAAGTATTTCTTGGCCCTTTAGAATGCTTTGCCATCCCCATGAGCCAGATTTCCAATATCCTTATAGAGAAAGTGAGTCTTTGAAAAGTAGATTGATTTGAGGATGTTGACACATAATGACGTTGGATTTGTCATTACTCTCCATCCTTGTTTTGCTAGTAGTGCCAAGTTAACTGCATGCAAATCTCTAAATCCCATCCCTAGTGCTTTTTTTGGTTTCCTGATAGTTTCCCATTTCACCCATTGGATTTTCTTTTCCTAAGATTTTTGGCCCCACCAAAAAGCTCTTTGTTTTTTGTCAATGAACTTGCTAATAGCTTTCGGAAGGAGAAAGCTTGACATGGCATAAGAGGGAATGGTTGAGACAACAAACTTCATCAATATCTCTTTCCCAGCTGGAGATAATAATTGCTCTTTCCATTCGGCTAAAAGGGAGGCCACTCTTTCTTGAATAAAGGAGAAAAGATCCAATTTTCTTCTTCCCATCACTGAAGGTAGCCCCAAATACTTCCCTTGCTGTTGGGCAATATTTATTACTAAAAACCCGGATATTTGTTCAGCTAATTCAGGGGGGGGTGCGTTTACAAAAAATTAATTTTGATTTTTCACAATTAATCACTTGCCCTGATGCTTCTTGGTATTGTTGAAGACATTGACTAATGACCTGAGCTGATTGGGGACTTACTTTAGAGAACACTAAACAGTCATCAACAAAGAGGAGAAGAGAGATGACTGGGCTGCTTTTACGAATTTTGATTCCTTGAAGTTGCTTATTTTGAATGACTTCATGAAGACACGTAGACCAACTCTCTAGAGTGAGCAAGAAGAGGTAAGGCGACAGTGGATCACCTTGACTAAGGCTGTGAGAAGGTTTAAATTTTACTCCTAGAGATCCATTTATCAAAACCTGAAAAGAAATTGATGAAATACAGGATCTGATCCATCCACACCACTTCTAACTAAATCCCATATTCTCTATAGATTTAAGAAGGAAAGCCCATTCCACATGATCATAAGCTTTACTTATGTCTAATTTGAGAGCCATCATATTTTTTTTACCTGTATGACTATGCATGTGGTGGAAGAGCTCATGAGCCAAAATGATATTGTCTGAGATCAACCTGCCCTTAAGAAATGCACTTTGGTTTCCAGATATCAGATCTCCCAACACCTTCTTGAGTCTGTTGGCTAACAGTTTTGCTATGATTTTATTTAATACATTGCAGAGACTGATAGGCCAAAATTGGTTTGGATTTTTTGGGTGTTTTGCTTTGGGAATTAGCACAATGAAAGTTTAATTTATCTCCTCAAGATCAATAGATCCTTGTAAGAATCCCAGAACAAAGGATATGATTTCCTTGCCCACAATTTCCCAATATTTTCAGGTAAAAACTCACTTGGAAGCCATCAAGCCCAGGAGCTTTGAGAGGTCCCAGGTCAAAAACAACTTCCTTAATGTCTTCAGGAGAGAAGTCTCTATTGAGAATTTGGAGAGCTTCTGTATTGAGAGTCTGCTTTAGATGCTTCACTACAGAGTATATACCATTTGATGTCGGATTTAAGGAAGTAAATAAATCCATGAAGTACTCTCTCATGGTTTCTTCGATCTTATCTTCCTGAGTGCACCAGTTCCCATGTCTATCCACAATGCCTGAGATATAATTACGTTTCCTTCAGTGAAGAGTTGTCATGTGGAAGAATTTTGAGTTTTTATCTCCATGCAAAAACCAATTTAGACGAGATTTTTGTGCCCACATTATTTCCTCATCTCGGAGGAGATGGTTGAGGTCCTTCTGTAAGCTGGCCATAATTTGAGTGTTGTCAGATTGTAGAGGTTTTCTCCATACCTGGCTTATTTCCTTCTTGAGTATTTCAAATTTTCTTCATCTTCCTTTAAGTTCCATCTTGTTCCATTGTTGGAGTGGCGAGATAAGACCTCTTAGTTTCATAGGGACACCTTCATTCATTTGCTGACTTTCCTTACGCTCCTTGATAATTTGTTTATACTCATCGTACTCAGTCCAGAATCCAGAACCATTCAAATCAGAATGGGCGGTTTTTGCCTGTAATTTGAGGGGGGTGGAGATAGAGAGCAATAGGTAGATGGTCAGACCTTGGGAAAGAGAACCTCCAAATAGGCATCTGAAAACAACATTTGCCATTGATAGTTTACAACGGCTTTATCTAATCTTTCCAGTACTCTATTTGGATATTGTTGATTGTTTGACCATATGAAATGAGAGCCTCTACTCCCAATATCCATCAAGTGACAATGATTGAGCGTATCAATATTTCTGGAAAGTTCTGTATGTCTTGGTGGGATGCCTCCAACTTTTTCCTGGCTGGTCCATAGGCAATTCCAATCTCCTAAACAAATAATAGGACCCGAAATGGTTGACACCAAATCAGAAAAATGGGTCCAAAATATAGTACGATGACTTTGATTTGGTTCACCATGAAGAAATATACAGCTCTAATTTTGTCCACCACCTTCATGTGGCATTGAAACAACTATCCATCTCTGATTTATTGTTATGATTTTGAGTTGGATATCTTTCTTCCATAATAAGAGTAGACCTCTTGACCGTTCCACTGGATCCACCTTAGCATGACTCCAATCCCGACGACTCACGAGCCTATTTGACAGCCATTTAAATTTGGATTTGGTTTCTGACAAAAAGACGATGTGTAGGTTTTTTGAGTGAATTAGCTCTTTTATATGACGAACTGCCGAGGGATTCCCGCACCCCCGATAGTTCCATGCCAAGGCGATCATTGTTGTGGGCGTGCCTACTCCAAGGCAGGCAAGAACTTTTGCAGATAGCTTAAAAATGATTTTTTGAGAAAATTTTTGTCATCACAAAACCTTTCATGACAGGGCCTTTATTAAACATTCCAATCTTATCAGTTCTATAATTTTAATTAAAAAAAATAGTTCTATACTTAGAAGGGAACAAATATTCTGTCTAGAATTTTGCATGCCCTACTGTGTCCTACACATAAAGTTTGGGTGTATAGGGTTAAAACTTTTAGATGAAAAAATAAGAATCCATAAAAATGTGCCTCGGATTTGGTGAAACCCCCTTAGGTCAGACTGACATTAGGGGCCAAGACATCAGCTCCGGAAAAGTGATTTACCCTTTTTGGGGGATGCTTTTCACTTTTCTGTGCTGATATGTCTACTCCTGCACCTGGTCTGACCTAAGTGGTCGTACCAAATCCTTTGTGATAAAAATGGGGTGCATATGGTTAAAATCAGAAAAAAATGTGCTTAAACAAACATCTGCTCCCAATTTAAAAGAGGCACTAAATTCAAAAACCACCATGTCTCAACGTGTGGTGAGAGGACATGATAGGACACACAAAATCTTGGAGTACAAATTACAAACTTCTTTGAGTCATGTTCTTTTATGAGTCCATTTGATGCTATTGGAAGCAAATGTGTGGGACTAAAATTAGTGTGGCCCATGTGTGAAATGCATTCCAAATTGATACATGATGTGTTTTTGAATTTGGTGCCTATTTTTGGACATTTAATTTTTGAAATGAGCATTTTTTTAAAGCTTTTAACCCTATAGACACCATGTGTCAGCCCATGATGTGATCACACATTAATCACACCAATTTTGGTCACAAAAGATTTACTCATGATGATATCATGTTACCTCTGGTTTTTACCTTGAAGAACTATGGATAATTGATTTTGAAAGTGATTAAAAAAAATTGGATGGATAAGGATGGTGTCACATGCGGATCATGCTCCTTAGCTTTGAGGGATAGGGAATGCCCACCCAAAATAAAGGTGTCTAATGTTCAAAAGATCAACATCTTCTCTTAAATGTGTCCTATTGTTATTTATCCAAAAAAAGAAGAAGAAAGTGTCTTGTTGTTGTTTTTTTTTTTGATGATATATAACTTCAAACACCAAATTAGAAGAGGAGCCCCTCAAGGACCACCGAATACTCTCAAGTAAAGGCCCGGGTTCACGAAGTCTTGACTGGGCAAGATCATGTGCTGCAGAATTTGCTGATCTCCTAGTGTGGACTAGATTACAAGAAAGAAAAGAAGACAACAACCTTTTACATTCTAAGATCAAAGATATACTAGACCAAGGCCATAACTCCTTGCCGCCATTTAGAATATTCACTGCTGTCTATGAATCTGATTCGACTATAACTTTTGCACAATGTAGAGCTTTCACCAACTGAAGCCCCCACCAAATAGCCTTCATTTATGCTTGAAGAACTGGTGTCCCATCGTCTATGAAAGTGACTAATCCGGTCTTATGACCCTGATGATCATGGGCTAGAGCTACCAAACTAATTATATCTTGACTTGAGGGACATGCTACATCCACATTTATTTTGATCCAACCTTGCTTTGGAGGTTGCCAGTCATTCTCAAAATCTTTTGTTGGAGGAGGATTTTTGCAAAGAGATGGAAAGGGCTACTGGATGAGATCTTCCATGTCCTTCTACAACCTATAGAACATATCAACAATGTTCTACATTTTAAAAGGAATATTTTCAAATACTACTTTATTTTTATTGCACCATATAGACCAGTAGATGAAAGAGATCTTTCTTAGTGCATCTTTTGCTTCATGCTTTGAGTCCCACTTGTGCTTCATAGTTGCCTCAATCCAATCTAAAAAAGAGAGATGATGGTTCCTCCATATATTATGAGATGGGTATAAGTGCACCCATACTTGATGAATTTTAGGACAAGACAAAAGGCAATGTATAATGGTCTTTGGCTCATTTTGGCATATTGGGCAGGTTGAGGGAAGGTTTGGGATACGAGTGTGCAAAATTTTCCGAACCGGTAGAGCCACATTACAAGCTTTCCACAAAAAAACTTTTAATTTTATTTGACATTTGAGTATGCCAAATGTTTCTCCACACCGTACCATGCTTAGTCGGATGAGCTAAGGAGGAAGGGGCCACTATTATTGTGTATCCCGACTTGGCAAGGAATCTTCATGTTTTATCTTGTTTCCAAACAATTTCATCTTTATCCAACAAAGGTGAAAGTAGAATACTAGTTACAGCCTCTGCTTCCTGTGGGGTAATAAAAGGCCTAATGAAATCAAGATTCCATCTGCAAGCCGGTTTCTCAATTAATTGCTCCACCCTTTCAATAGGGAGATCGATAGGCTATGGTGAAGATAACCTCCCCAATTCCAACTTAGGAATGCACACATCCTCCCATATGTTAATGTTTTCTCCCGAACCCACTACCCAGATGCAATTCTTAACTCTCGGCCCTTTAGTATGCTTTGCCATCCCCATGAGCCAGATTTCTAAATATCCTTATGGAGAAAGTGAGTCTCTGGAAAGTAGATGGATTTGAGGATTTTGGCACATAATGACATTGGGTTTATCATTACTCTCCAACCCTGTTTTGTAAATAGTGCCAAGTTAACCGCATGCAAATCTCTAACTCCCATCCCCCTTGCTTTTTTGGTTTCCGGATAGTTTCCCATCTCACCCCTGGATTTTCTTTTCCTGAGATTTTTGGCCCCACCAAAAAGCTCTTTGCTTTTTGTCAATAACCTTGCTAATTGCTTTAGGAAGGAGAAAGCTCAACATAACATATGAGGGGATGGCTGAGATGACAGACTTCATCAAAGCCTCTTTCCCAACTGGAGATAATAATTGCTATTTCTATCCGGCTAACTGAGAGGCCACTCTTTCTTGAATAAAGGAGAACATGTCCAATTTTCTTCTTCCTATCACCGAAGGTAGTCCCAAGTACTTTCCTGGCTGTTTGGTAATATTTATATCTAAAAACCTGGATATTTGTTCAGCTAACTCCGGGGGGGTGCGTTTACAGAAAATTAATTATGATATTTCACAATTAATCGCTTGCCTTGATGCTTCTTGGTACTTGTGAAGACATTGACTAATGACCTTAGCTGATTGGAGACTTGCTTTAGAGAACACTAAACAGTCATCAGCAAAGAGAAGATGAGAGATGATTGGGCTGCTTTGATGAATTTTGATTCCCTGAAGTTGCTTGTTTTGAATTGCTTCATGAAGACATGCGGACCAACTTTCCAAAGTGAGTAAGAAGAGGTAAGGTGACAGTGGGTCACCTTGACGAAGGCTGCGAGAGGGTTTAACTCTTGGAGATCCATTTATCAAAACCCGAAAAGTAGTTGATAAAATACAGGATCTAATCCATCCACACCACTTCTAACTAAATCCCATCTTCTCCATAGATTTAAGTAGGAAAGCCCATTCCACACGATCATATGCTTTATTCATGTCTTATTTGAGAGCTGTCAGGTTTTTTTTTTTTACCTGTATGGGTACGCATGTGATGGAAAAGCTCATGAGCCAAAAGGATATTGTCTGAGATCAGCCTGCCATTAAGAAATGCACTTTGGTTTTCAGAGATCAGCTCCCCCAACACTTTCTTGAGTCTGTTGGCCAACAATTTTTCTATGATTTTATATAATACATTGCAGAGACTGATAAGCTGAAATTGGTTTGGGTTTGTTGGGTGTTTGGCTTTGGGAATCAACACAATAAAAGATTTGTTTATCTCCTCAAGATCCATAGATCCTTGTAAGAGGCCCAGAACAAAGGATATGATTTCCTTGCTCACAATTTCCCAATATTTTTGGTCAAAACCCGCTTGGAAGCCATCAAGGCCCAGAGCTTTAAGAGGTCCCAAGTCAAAAACAACTTCCTTAATGTCTTTAGGAGAGAAGTCTCTATCGAGAATTTGAAGAGCTTCTGTATTGAGAGTCTTCTTTAGATGCTTTACTACAGAGTATATACCATCTGATGTTGGATTTGAGGAAGTAAATAAATCCATGAAGAACTCTCTCATGGTTTCTTCGATCTTCTCTTCTTGAGTGCACCAGTTCCCATGTCTATCCCCAATGCTTGAGATATAATTTCACTTCCTTCTATGAAGAGTTATCATGTGGAAAAATTTGGTGTTTTTATCTCCATGTAGAAACCACTTTAGACGAGATTTTTGCGCCCACATTATTTCCTCATCATGGAGTAGATGGTCGAGGTCCTTCTGTAATCTGGCCAGAATTTGAGTGTTGTCAGATTGTAAAGGTTTTCTCCATACCTGGCTAATTTCCTTCTTGAGAATGTCAATTCTTCTTCACCTTCCTTTAAGTTCCATCTTATTCCATTGTTGGAGTGGCGAGATAAGACCTCTTAGTTTCACAGGGACACCTTCATTCACTTGCCGACTTTTCTTATTTTCCCAATGCTCCTTGATAATTTGTTTGCACTTATCGTACTCAGTCTAGAACCATTCAAATCGGAATGAGCAGTTTTTGCTTGTAATTTGAGGGGGATGGAAATAGAGAGCAATAGGTAGATGGTCGGACCCCGGGAAGGAGACAACCTCCAAATAGGTAGCTGGAAATAACATTTGCCATTGGTAGTTTACAGCAGCTTTATCTAATATTTCCAGAACTCTATGTGGATATTGTTGATTGTTTGACCATGTGAACTGAGAGCCGCGACTCCAATATCCATCAAGTGACAATGATTGAGCGTATCAATATTTCTGGAAAGTTCTGTATGTCTTGGTGGGATGCCTCCAACTTTTTCCTGGCTGGTCCATAGGCAATTCCAATCGCCTACACAAACCATAGGACCCAAAATGGTTGACACCAAATTAGAGAAATGGGTCCAAAACAGAGTACGATGACTTTGATTTGGTTCACCATAAAGAAATATACAGCTCCAATTGTGTCCACCAGCTTCATGTGGCACTAAAGCAACTACCCATTGCTGATTTGTTGTTATGATTTTGAGTTGGATATCTTTCTTCCATAATAAGAGTAAGCCTCTTGATTGTCCCACTGGATCCACCCCAGCATGACTCCAATCTCGGTGACTCACGAGCCTAATTGACAACCATTTAAATTTGGATCTGGTTTCTGACAGAAAGACGATGTGTAGGTTTTTTGAGCGAATTAGCTCTTTTATATGATGAACTGTCGAGGGATTCCCGCACCCCCGACAGTTCCATGCCAAGGCGATCATTGTTGTGGGCGTGTCTACCATGGGCGTGCTTGCTCTAAGGTAGACACGCCCTCATCTGGATTGAAGAGAGGATTTGGATTGTTTGCGGGATAGACTGGTGAATTGAGGTCAAGAGAGGAGTTTGTTGTCAGAGTAACAAGATTTCCCATGCTTTTTGGTCTCATTTCAACCATTTGTGTATTGCTATGACACCTTGACTTAGATGAATTACTTCGCGTCTTCCTATTGGTGTTATTTTTCTTATGATAAGACAAGGGTTGATCAGAGTTACATTTCATCTTAAGCAAAGAATCCGACAATGACAAAGTATGGTGGTGTACCTGAGAGGCTTACCCTTGTATCTGTTGTCATTTTGCGATGGATTCACCCGGGTTTGGATTTTCATTTCGCTTTTTCATGTTTGAATGCTCTTGTGCACCGCCATCATAAGTGCTGCTCACCGTTTGCATTTTGGCCAGACTACACTTCTCTTGATTTTTGGACCTCTCCTGAACTATTGATTGAATTATTGGTCCAGCTAGGTTCATCACCCATCGCTTTACTTGTTCATGAATGTGTTGCAGGGAAGCTTCTTGTAACTCAGTCGGTGGCAAGTGAATGCGAGCGGGAGAACCCTGGTTCATGTGTTTGCTCTCTTGTGGGTTGGAGTAGGTTATGTCTTCGGTGTATTGATGTGTACGATATTTGGCCTTGTCTTCTTTGCCAAATTTGAGAGTGGATTGTATCCGCTCCTCTTATCATCTGCTCCTCTCTACACCCTGT
>JAOXJP010228114.1:0-11177 GCA_025762735.1 Platanus orientalis | reverse complement strand
ATATATATATATATAAGTTTTCTTTGTTTTCTGAGACATGTGCGAATTTGTTGAATCAAAAATCTCATTTGTTGTAGTGAATGATAATTTGTGAAAACATGACACTGAATTTTGTTATCATTCTTCAGTTTGAAATGTTTTCATGGCATCCTTGGCCTTGATTGAAGTTGTATCAATCTGCCAAGTGGTGAAATACGATGCTTTTGTATGTTTTACTGCAGACATAATTTCCCTAATAACTGAGAGGAGAAAATGAGGAATATTTATTTTACCCCTTGTGAATAATTTGTCTTACCCTGGTTGAGTTCAGTCGCCTGGGTACATGGCTGGTACCATGACACAGGACTCAAGGCTGAGCTATATCATAGATGCCAAACCTCTGCTTGCCACATGTCTTTGTGGTTGCCTTTGACAACTCTGACTTCTAATAAAATAGGATGTATTATTTTTATTATTATTATTAGTTTGGGAGAATCTGAGCTATTTGTACCACCAATTGTCTGGATGATTTCTAATGTAACTGTCAGTCAAGATCTTCTGTATGATTAATAAAGGACTAATCCCCACCAAGGCATCCCTGCCAAATTTTGTAGGAAGTAGGTTGGTTCAATGACTTGAAAGAAGTCCAATAAGAGGCATGCCATAGATCCTTCTTATGTGATGACTTGAGATACCTCAGAATTCTTTTCATAACTCCAAGGCAATGAATTATAGTCTCACTTGTAAGCTTGAAAACTAGATCACAACACCATCAACATATATGAGTACATCAACCAGTCTCCCAACGATACTTGGATACCAAGAAGCTCATTTTCCTGGGTTAAGATGAGTGTTCTTTTCCATAGAATCTTTGACTGGTTTTTACTCCATAGTACCCAGGTTCCTTAACTTGCTCAGCTAGATTAGTCCTTTTGAGTAACTATCCCTAGGAAACACAGAAGGATACCAATGTTCTTGATCTAAAAGATCTTAAAAGTTTTATCTATACTGCTATTTTAGTCATTTCTTGTAATAATTCCTCAGGTCATAATAAAACATGTGCATATACCTTGGATACGTTCCAAATATCTCACTTCTTTTGGACTAAGGTTTTTCCAAGTTGATACTACTTAGCCAGGTTCAGTCCTTTTCAATTGGTATAAAATTTTCTTTTGCTTTTAATGAAGATTGGATTTGTCTAGTTTATAGATTTTGTTAGAAATACAAGAAAAGAATTAGCCAATCTGATGTAGTATAGCTTAGGTGCTAATAAAATCCTGCGGCTAATGGGCCCAGCTTTGACTGAAAATAGTTTTATTTTTTAAGAAGAAAAATCTTTATTGATATAGGGGAATAAGGCATCCCCCAAGAAAGAGAAGAAAATAAGAGACAGGAGAAAAGAGAGGAACCCAGACACAAAAAGGCCCAGTCCTGCCCCAAAGGGATTACCTCACATTACAACCAATTATTATATTTCAATCCCTTCTTAAAATCCCAGGCTGCAACAAAGCACAACATAAAGCACAACCCTTCTTAAGAAGAAAGGGCTGGTTGAGATAAAGGACTATCGCTCCATTAGTTTGGTGTGATGCCTCTATAAATTACTAGCAAAGACCCTTGCTATCTGCCTCAAGACCACCCTCGGGACAGTCATTTCCATTTCACAGAATGCTTTTATCTTTTTTATTTTATTTTTTATGAATAACTGATTTTTATTAAAATAAAAGAAGGTCGGAAAATAAATATAATATAATAAGGAAAGAAGAAAAAATCAACTCAGTTGATCACATGATAGAGAGGTAGAATAAAGACATGAGGGCCAATCCTCGATAAGATCGTTGAGAGAGAAATGTTGAATTCTGGGGAATTTGATTCCCATGATACAACATCCAAAACAATAGAATCAGCTACCTCCATGTAGTGCTTTGAGACATATATCAGATTGTTCCATTTTGGCAACAATGAAGGCTGTGAGAGTAAGGATTGTTTACAAAATTGACATGGTGAAAGCCTATGATCATGTTAATTGGGCTTATTTGGACTAAGTCCTCCAGCAAATGGGTTTTGGATCAAAGTGGAGAAACTAGATTAAAATTTTTGTCTTTCCCTTCCTTTTCCATTTTTGTTAATGGTTTCCCCTAAGGTTTTTTCAAAGGTGGTAGGGGGCTTAGGCAGGGAGACCCGCTCTCCCCTTATTTGTTCATCATGGCGGTTGATCTATTAGGCATGATGATCTTGAAAGCGGAATCGGTTGGTCTCTTAAAGGGTCTTTCCCCATTTATGGGTGGTATTACGGTTCCCTTTATCCAATTTGCAAACGATTCCCTGTTTTTGCTAAAGGCAGACTTGGAGTATATGAGAAATCTGAGGTGCATCCTTCTCATTCTTGAGGGCATCTTTGGGTTGAAAGTTAACTTAAGAAAATCATCTGTGAACCCAGTTGGTGACATTGTTAATTCGGCTGAGTTTGCCTCACTGCTTGGTTGCGCTATTACTCCTCTTCCTATCACTTATCTTGGTCTCCTCCTCGGGGCGAAGGCAAATTCAAAGTCTATTTGGAAACCTATGATTGAAAGGATGAGCAAAAAGCTTTCAAGTTGGAAGGGTAGGTATCTTTCAGAAGGAGACAAGTTGGTTATGTTGAAAAGCGTTCTTTCGAGTATGCTGGTTCACTTTTTATCCTTGTTTAAAGCCCCAACGTAAATTGCAAATCAAATTGAGAGAATTCAAAGGGCATTTCTTTGGAATTCTGCTCTTGGGCAGAGGAAGATCAACTGGGTGAGTTGAAAAGTAGGTTGCAGGCCTTTATGTCAAGGTGGATTGGGTATTCGGTTCATTCGTAAGACTAGTAGAGCTCTTCTTAACAAATGGTTGTGGAGATTCGGAGTCGAGTGTCAAGCTCTTTGGAGAAGAGTTATTGTTGCAAAGTTTGGTGAGGAGCGGAATGGCTGAAGCAGTAGGACTCCTACAAGTCCATATGGTTACAGGGTTTGGAGAGGAATCAACGAAGGGACATAGTTGTTTTCCAGATTCACCTAGCATAAGATCAATAATGGTGTGAAGGTGTCCTTTTGGCAGGATTCTTGGTGCGCTCCTGAGCCTTTATGCGAATTATTTCCCTCCTGTTACAGTTAGCAACATGCAAATGGGGGACGGTAAAAGATCATATGATCCAATCTAGAGTTTGGTGCTCGTGGAACATTCAACTGAGAAGGAACCTTAATGATTGGGAGATTGGGAGGCTGTTGGCTCTCTGAGAGAATTGTCAGCTGGTGGATATAACTTGTCGATGTTGTTCATGAAGAGGATTGTGACTCTATGTGTTCAGAAGAGAAGGTAGAAGGTGAAGAAGGAAGAAGAAGAAGAAGTGAATCAGTAGAATATAATTGGGTCAACCGTATGAGTTTTGGTATCTCATACGTTAGTATTTATATTAATAAAATATTTGTACATCGTACATATGGTATACCAAAGGTATGGGTGTATAATACCCTTATACATAAGTACCCTCGCATACGATACTTTAACACTCCCCCTAAAGTTGGAGCGTGGATATCGACCATGCCCAACTTGCTGATGATGTCATGGAGTTTCATCTTGTTAACACCTTTGGTTAATATATCTGTTAGTTGTTCTGTAGTGACAAATGGCATTCAAATTAGTCCGCATAGTATCTTTTCTCTAATAAAATGTTGGTTCACTTCTATGTGTTTTGTCTGATTATGTTGCATAGGATTGTGGGAGATACTAATGGTTGACTTATTGCCACAGTATAAGCTCATAGGTGTTTGTACTTTGTACTTCGAACCTCACTTCATGAAATAATGTCCTCAACCGAAGAGCTTCACAAATTCCATGTGTCATTGATCTATATTCCACTTCAGCATTAGATCTTCCAACCACAAATTGTTTCTTGCTTCTCTATGTCACAAGATTCCCACCAATAAATGAACAATAGCCTGAGGTAGATCTTTTGTCTGTGAGTGATTGTGCCCAGTCTACATCGGTTTAGACTTCAACTCTCATATGACCATTATCAGAGAATAACAATCCCCTTCCTGGAGCAAACTTCAGATACCTTAATATACGGAAGGTAGTCTTCAGATGAGGCGTTTTTGGTGCATGCATGAACTGACTAATAACACCAACTGTAAAGGCAATATTTTGTCTTGGAAGTGCAAGATAAATCAATTTTCCAACAAGTCTTTGATATCGTCTAGCATCAATCAACGGCCTTCCATCATGATCATATAGCCCATGATTAGCTTCAATAGGAGTATCTGCAGGTTTGGCTACCAACAATTCAGTCTTAGTAAGTAAATCCAACACATACTTTCTTTGTGATATAAAGATGCCTCTCTGGGAATGAACAACTTCAATACCTAAGAAGTAGCGTTAGATACCCAAATCTTTTACTTCAAACTCACTACTCAAATGAGACTTCAACTTATTCACTTATTCTTAATCATCTCCAGTAACCACTAAATTGTCCACATATACAATGACTTTTGTAGTCCCATTCGATGAGTGCTTCACCAACAAGGTATAATCAGCCTAGGATTGATGGTAACCAACCTTTGTTAAACTTCCATAAAATCTATCAAACCATGCCCTTGGCGATTGTTTAAGTCCATACAATGCCTTCTTTAGTCTACACACCTTACCTTCACTTCCTGGAATTTTAAAATCTAGAAGGAGCACCATGTACACTTCTTGTAAATCACCATGAATAAATGTATTCTTCACATCTAACTACCGAAGTGGCAATTTCTTGTTAGCTGCAATAGATAGTAGTATCCGAATTGAATTCATCTTTGCCACCAGTGCAAATGTTTCTTAGTAATCTATACCATATGTTTGTGTATATTCTTTTGCAACTAACCTTGCCTTGTACCTGTCACCATCTGCCTTGTATTTGATGGTATACACCCACTTACATCCTACTGGTTGTTTTCCCGTAAGAAGATTCACAAGTTCCCATGTGCCATTTTTCTCAAGAGCTTTCATTTCTTCACACATAATATCTCTCCAATGACTTTGGGAAATCGTCTCTTTTAGGTTGGAAGGAACTTTATAGATGACACAGAGCTAACAAAGGTACGATATGAAGACTTAAGGTTTTATATGAGACAAAGTTGGAGATAGGATGATTGGTGCAAGATCTCTTTCCTTTATAGAGAGCAATAAGAAGGTCATCATCATTTTCAACAAGAACTGAAAAAATAAGAGTTGTAGAATTAACTGGTTCCAAAGAGACAATTTAAGGTGAATCATTTGTTGTGTCCTTCCTCCTTGTATAAACCAGCAAATTCTTCCCATTGTCTGGAACTGGCACATCGAAGGAAAATGGAGACATTAAGGTAGGAAGCGGTATAATTGAAGGTAAGCACTAAGACTTCTCTTCACTACTCAAGCACTCCCCCTGAAGAGAGGATGTGGACGGAGAGAAAAAAGGAATAGACTCAAAAAATGTGACATCCATGGAGATAAATTTTTTCCCAGTTCGTGGGTTATAGCACTTATAACCCTTTTGAATCGAAGGATATCCCAAAAAAATACATTTATTGGCTCGTGGGTCCAATTTAGGCCTATCTCTTTTATGTATATGAACATAACAAATACATCCAAAAACTTTGGGAGACACAAGAAAGAGAGGAATGTTCGGGGATAACACATCAAAAGGGGTTTTAAGATGAACAACCCGAGACGGCATACGATTTATCAGGTAGACAACAGTGAGGAGAGCTTCAGACCAAAAGATTTTAGGGGCTCATACCAAATAGAAGAAATTGAGTAACCTCTAGTAGGTGACGGTTCTTGCGTTCAGCCACACCATTCTATTGTGAAGTATGAACACACGAAGTCTGATGAATAATCTCTCAATCTGTCAAATACTTCTGTAACTGTGAAGAGATGTACTCCCCTCCCATTGTCAGACATGAGAATCTTAATGGATGCACCAAATTGAGTCTGAACCATTTTGTGAAAATTATGAAAAATTGAATAAACTTTCCCTTTTGTTTTCATCAAATACATTCAGGTACACTGCGAATAATCATCAACAAAAGAAACAATATATCAAAATCCAAAGAGAGAAGTGGTAAGGGAAGGCCCCCAAACATTAGAATGCACCAAAGAGAATGGAACAAAACTTTTATTATTAATAATAGGAGAATAAGTGTTTCGAACATGCTTAGATAATTGACAAACTTCAAAATGAAAGTCCGACTCAATTCTAAACCCAAATAAACTAGGAAACAAAATTCGCAAATTAGTTATTGATAAATGACCCATCCGATTATGCCATTGCATTAACCGATCTTTATTACTAAAATGACACTCATAACTACGAGAGACACTTGTTGTTGACAATCTAGGATCCACATTGTCATCAAGGAGGTAGAGTCCATCAACTGCACAACCACTCACAATCATCTGCTTCAAATCCAAGTCCTGAAACACACAATGAGACGGAAAAAAGTGAGTTATCAATTCAAATCACAAGTAATGCGACTAATAGACAACAAATTAGTTGCAAATTTTGGAACATGGAGAACCGAGGATAAGGGCATAGTGGGTGAGACAGTGACATTTTCCTTCGTAGAAATGGAGGACAATGTCTCATCTGCCACTCTAACTTTGTCACGCCCAGAGTAAATATAATAAGAAGAGAAAAGTGATGACAGACCTGTCATATAATCGGAAGCTCCAAAATCAATTATTCAAGATGGAGATGTAGATGGAGAGACATGAAAAGTGGAGGCATGGGTACTTGACTCTGTAGAGGCAAATGAAGAGGTAGGAGGATGATTCTCTATCATCAATCCTTCCAATTAAGCTATAAACTGGTGTATATTTTCAATTTCGGCTTCAAAAACTGTGGCCAACCTATGAGAATTTTCACCAGAGGATGTTGTGCTAATGTCAACTGTCTTGGAGAGGCCAGGGGTCGGATCCATATCCTTGTCTTGAGATGTGACTGAATTTGCTCGCACATTTGTAAGCCTGCTAAATTTTTCAGGTTGACCAGTGAGATCCCAACAATTGTCCTTTTTATGTCTTCTCTTCCCACAATGACTGCAATGGAGTTTGTTCTTATCAATGGGTCCTCATTTCCATGGGGTCTTCTCTCTCTTAAAACCACTTTTACCTCCTTTTTGAAAAACAAAAACAGAGGCTAAGGTCGATCTCCCTGAGGTCCCAGATGAGTATTAGTGCATGACATTCTTCCTTTTCTCTTCACTCTGAGCTAGTGCATATACTTCATTCAGAGATGGAAGGGTGGGTCTACTTAAAATGTTGGCACGGACTAATTCAAAGTCCTCATTCAACCCAGCCAAAAATTTAAATATTTTATTTCTCTCCATTTTGTCATCATAAGCCACTACATCTGTTGAACAAATTAGTTTGTAAGTTTCATAGTGATCTAGCTCCTCCCACATGCTATGTAAAGTGACAAAGTAGCTGCCCAGACTTTGCTCCCCCTGGCGAAGGTGAACTATCTCCTGGATTAATTGGTAAACACGTACAAAGTTTTTCACCTATGAATAGGTCTATGCAGCAAAATCCCTTATCTCTTTGGCCGTTTTAAGGAATAGAAAACCACGGCAAATTTGAGGTTGCATTGAGTTGAGTAACCAGGACATAACGGTAAGATTTTCAGACTCCCATCACTCATAAATCTAAGTATTTGATCCAGAGGGTTTAGTAATGCGCCCATTTATGTACCTAGGTTTTCCTCTTCCACCAATGTACATCCTTGCGGATTATGACCACTCCAAGTAATTTGTTCCGTCCAACTTGACTGTAGTAATCTACACACCGGAATTGTCACTTTGGATACCCATTGGTGACATAATAGTAACAGTACTCGGACCACTTCAAGTCTCATCCCCAAGTTCAGATGTCTTTAAAACTTTTGACATGATGCAACGCACCCAACAACCCGGACGCAAGTCCGACAACTACACAACAGACAGTCTGCAATCCATACTCAACAAGTGACCCGAACATCAACGAGAACCTCCAATCAGCAGTAAAAATTGTAGATGACACCATCCATAACCTAAACCTTCTAGATGTGAGTGCACATGAGATGATGAACAAAGGGGCAAAAAAATAGGAGATCCAACGTCTTGCTCTTCTTGGGTTGAAAGAGCACAAAACTCTCCTAAATCCAAACAAAATCCAACCAGACATGTCCCAATCAATCCGTGACCAAAAAACGACCACTCCTTTACGAGGAGGTGGTCTAATATTTCAAAAATCGAGCCCAAGGCTCAAAAAAACCAGCACGGGATGTCTTAGGCCTCCCTGTCCAAAAATGCCTAAATCTCTTTCAAATCAAAACCAAATCAAATGGGACTTATCCCAGTAGATTCCTCATAAAAAAACGACCCATCCTGTCGAAGGAATCGAATTGAAACACCCCGGATTGTTGTAGATGTAAGTTTTTCAAATAACGAAGGGTTTCGAGATCTAGTCATGAAAACTTTGAAATAAACTCATCCATGCACCAAAAAATTTCACAAAAATCACCACAATAACTAGGAGGTCAAGATTTATCAAAACCCTAAACTTTTCGTCAAAGGTGATGGTACGGCCTACTGATGTTAGTGTACGGACATGTTGATGTCAGCATCCCCCCCTGGACAGTAGATCCCGATCATGCTCGTAGCAACTTTTCTACTCTGATACCAATTTGTCAATGTCATTTATGAAGAGGATTGTGAGTCTATATACTCGGAAGAGAAGGTAGAAGGTGAAGAAGAAGAAGAAGCGAATCAGTAGAATACAATTGGGTCAACCGTATGAGTTTTGGTATCTTATATGTTGGTATTTATATTAATAAAATATTCGTACATCGTACATTTGGTATACCAAAGGTATGGGTGTATAATACCCTTATTATATAACTACCCTGGCATACGATACTTCAACAATATGGGCCTGCATGATGAGAGGTTATGGCTCTTAGATGGAGAGAACTGCTTCTCTGTAAAATCCATGTATGAGGCTCTGCGTGTTTCTACCCCTATCTCTTTCTTCAACAAGTTCATTTGGCACTCCCAAATCCCTTCTAAAGTCTCCACGTGGGAGTTGTGGTGGGACCGTGCCCTAACTATTGATAATTTGATTGTTAGGGGTTTAGTGATCCCAAATTGATGTTGCATGTACATGTTAGATGGAGAATCTTCGGGTCATCTCTTCATCCATTGCCAGAGGGCTGTGTCCCTTTAGACTTTCTTTCTAGTGCGCTTTGGGGTTCCTTAGGTGCAGTCGGCTTGCCTTTGGAGTTTGTTTCATTGTTGGCCTAATCAGTCCCCTAAAGGCTGAAACAAGTTGGGAAAGGAGGTTTGGAATATGGTTCATGTAGCTATTTATTGGTCCATTTGGGAGGAGCAGAACAGGAGAATCTTTGATGACACCACGACCCCAGATCGGAAACTACGGGATTTTGTCCTCTCAAGATTATATGATTAGTTGTTTTCTTCCTCAGGAGGCGCTTGTCCCACCTATTGGTCATGGCTTTTCAACTGGAACACCTATATCCTTATGACTTAGCGGAGCTTTTGTTTCTTTTTGTATTTATGCTTTTCTATTGCTCTTTTCTTTCTTGTTGCTCGTTTGTTGTCTAGAGCATGTCTTATGCTGCGTTGTATTCGTTTTGAGCTTTTCTCTATGTATTACATTATCTTTCAAAAAAAAAAAAAAAAGGTTTGATAGGAAGGTTTTATGTATCCCTAAAACACCTTATTGTTTCTTTCCAACCAAATAGACCAACACACCGCCGTAGAGACCAACCTCCAAATCAACTTATCTCTCGGGTTGAGGGTTGAGGAATTCAAGCATAAAGAAGGCTGGGAATATCTGTTGGAGGAACCCATTGCATACCAAACTCCTTGATCACTCCACACCAGACTTCCCAAGCAAAAGGGCAATGAATGAGGACATGCTCAACTGATTCTTCGTCTCCATAACAAAGGAAACAAACATTGGTAAGATACATACCTTTCCTCTACAGTCTATCAATAATAGAGATTTTGCCAAGAGCTGTTGTCTACATAAAGAATTGGATTTTATGAGGAATCGGTCTATACCACACTACTTTCCAGGGAAATTGGAGCTCCAAGGAATTGTCCATCCACTCAATGCAGGATTTAACCAAGAAATTCCTATCACTACTCGCCATCCAAATTCTCCTACCCAGCCTATTTGGATCCACATGCACCTCCTCTAATCTATTTAATTGGGAAGTGATGCCCTCTATTTCCCAATCAAAAGCATGCCTCCTGAAAATAGGAAGCCATGAGGGTCTTGCAAGAGAGAAGTCCACATAATCAGCCACTGTTGTGAGGGGGTTTTCTATCAAGGAAAATAATCTTGGAAATTCTTTCTTAAGGGGGGTGTTTCCACACCATTTGTCCTCCTAGAAGACTGTCTCCTGCCCATTCCCAACAGACCTCTCGCCTTCCTTATAGCCATTAAGAAATTTCATGATACCTTTCCGCAGACTTAATCCAAATACCTGTAGGATATATTTTCTCCAACAGAAATCAGTTTTGGCTTAGGTTTCTTGTTGATCAGCAATAGGAAACAGACTATAACTCAGGTTAAGGTATTCAGATTAAGCTAAAAAAATTTGGGGTAGTACACTTTTAAGGAAATAACATTTCTGTCAAGTTTCAATCAAAGTGAAAAAGCACAAGCCTGCTGATTGGGATTCCAGAAAATCAGCAACCCTACATAATATCAAAACCACCCATTAATCACATAGAAGTACCAATGATTTTCTGCTGGAAGAAAGAATAGTAGAAGATGGAGGAGATGATGAAACAATAAAACAACCACTCGTCCAACACCATACCACGATTCAATGGAGGAGACCAAAGTTAAATAACATAATGAATAGAACCACACAATAATTTGCAAAATTAGATGGAGAAACAAGCTGATCATGTGCAAGTATTGAATTATTAGTGATTGATATGTATTTCTTCTCCCTCCTTTTCTGTTTTGGTGAATGGTTCTCCAAAGGGGTTCTTAAGGGCAAGGGGATCTGCTCTCCCCTTACCTGTTTATAATGGTGGTTGATTTGTTGGGCAGAATGACTTCCAAAGTAATGCTGGTGGGTCTTCTTAATGTGGGTTCCCGTTGCTTTTTTTTTTTTTTTTTTTTGGGGGGGGGGGGGGGGGGGG
>JAOXJP010228113.1:14145-25163 GCA_025762735.1 Platanus orientalis | reverse complement strand
TATATATATATATATATTAAATTCGCTTAGCATTCAAAGATCCGAGCTCATTTCTGCACCTCAAACGCTTGTTCTACACTATTTACTTCAGTTTTCCTCGCTAGATCAGACTAGAATGAAAGAAAAGCATAAAAAAGCAGAGATCCATAATAATAACAATTACATAGAAACAAATATCAAATAAAACAATTTTACGAAAATGGAAGAAAAGGGGAGAAAAACAGAGGCATCTCACCATCGGTTCTCCTCTTAAAGACGTATCGTTCCATCTGAAAATCACAGTTCTTCGTCCCGAGATGGACGTCGGCCGCCAACATCATCTGAATGTCGGCTTCTTTCTGAGATAACGCTCTCGTTGTAGTCGCCATGGCTAGGATTTTGGAGATTTCTCAGAATCCGAGCTCCCCTCTTTAGGGTTTCTTCTTCTTCCTCTTTTTTTAGCCTGTATACTTGAATAGATTACTTAAATAGATGGCTGAGATTGTTGCAAGATCTCTTGCTCGCTAGGGTTTTGGAGTCGGAACTTGTTACTTACGAGTGAGGCCGGCCGGGTAGACCCCTACAGCATTTTAGACGGGTGGCTCGGGCTAAATCCTTGAGAACTGCGGGCCGGCCATACGGCCGAATATCTGGTCCATTCGGCTCCAATAACCATAGGCCTGAATATTTGGCCCAAACATAAGTCCACAGTCTTGAAGCTGGGCCTAAAAGAAAAAACAGAAGTACTCAAATTTGGAAGGATTATAATCAAATGTAATGAAGGTTGAGGCAAAACAAATTTTTATGGGAAAGAATATGCTACACCCAAATGTGTTTGTCCCCTTGTGTCCCCATACTACAGTCTAACACATAGGGCTATCATTAAGTCTAGCTAGCTCGGCTCGGCTCAAAATTCAGTCAAGCCTAAGCCTTGTAAAAGCTGGGTGAACAGAGCCTGGCCTTTGATTTAAGCTTGTTAATTAAGTGAGTTAGGGCCAAGTTTCACTAAGCTCCACTCGTTAGAAGCTTGGTTTGGTTAATAATTTTATAATAATATTATATATATATAGAATTATAGTAATGTTCAAATAAGGCAAATTACATTAATGAGTAATTAGGATGTTAAGCCTTTTTTTCGGAACTGAACCAAGCCTGAACTCAGCAACTCAGGCTCATCTCCAGCCTGGCCTTCATGTGACAAGCCCATGCCAAGCTAGGCAAAGCTCGGCTCGTAGACACCCCTATTGACACCTGATGGTTTTTTGAATTTGGTGCATCTTTTAAATGGGAGCAAATGTTCTTTTGAACACTATTTTATGGTTTTAACCCTATAAACCCTATGAGTACCTATTTTACCATTTGATAACTGTTTTTACAGTTTTAACCCTATACACTTCACCTTTGTGTGTGGTGACAGAAAGACTCAGTGTAGCATGTCATATCCCTTTTTTTTTAAATACCACATCGTTGGTACCTCTTTCTTGCTCTCACTCCCAAAAATAAAGTCTGGATTTTTCAGTAAGGTTTTCTCTTGGGCAATATCAATAGGTTTAATTGTTTCAATTACGATGAAACTTTCCGATATAGTGGTTGAGCATAGTCTAAGACATGAAGTTATAATATTGGAAAGGAGACTGATTGTCTGTGTTGTCACAGACCTACACAATCGTGCCATACTGCCATTGATTGACACGGGATGGGTTTTTGAATTTGGTGTTTCTTTTTTAACACATACTTTTTCATCAGAACACTTTTTGAGACGTTTTTAACCCCCAAACACAACACGTCAGCTTATCTTTCACCATACACACCGCAGACACATGATTTTTATAGATTTAAAAAAAACATACAACAACAACAACAACAAACAGCCTTATCCCAACTAGATTTAGAGAAAACATATGATGGGATAATTCAAAGAGATCATTTTAGTGGGTTAAGTGGGGTATGGAAAAGAAAGGCTTCCAAGTATAAATATTAATTTAGGTAAGGATATATACAATAGAATCATAACTAGTATTAGGACAATTAACTCATAAAAATAAATAAAAAACCTAGTACTAGAACAATTGAAGTAAATAAACAATTTTGCATTCACTGTAGGTTTACATTAGGAATCAATATTGAGCATGTATATTTTTGCTTTAGTTATGGATGAGTTAACTTGGCATGTATATGAAAATATATCATGATGTTTGTTGTTCGCTAATGATATAGTTTTGATAGACCAGTTAGAGAGGTGGAAGTTAGAACTATGGAAATAGTAAACGGATTGGGTAATTAAGACAACCTAGAGAGTGGCTAAAGTTGGAATGACATCAGGGCTGACACACCAGTGTCAAAAGGTGTATTTCACTTTTTCTGCGTTGATGTGTCAGCCCTAATGTCATTCCAACTTTAGGCACTCTCTACATTGTCTTACCAAAAATTTCAACCTCATAGAAAGATGCCTTAAAATCAAAATATTTTAAGTTAACTTCCACTAAAGCAGAGTTTATGAAATACAATTGGGTAAAAATAAGAATAGAAATGAAGAGTAGTTGAGATTGATAACTAATAGATACATCGAAATGATTATTTTTGTTATCCTGATTAAGTCATCCATATGGAGGGAGAATTTGTGGATAAAGTTGCTTATATAATTAGAAAAGTGTGACTGAAGTAAAAAAGATGTTTTGGAGTGTTAAGTGATTAATGAATTGTTGGATATGTGAATTCAATAATTCCAATTAATCTCTTAATTCCACAATGTTAAAAGTCAAATAATTATAATTTAATAAAATTAAAACTGAGTGACCCGAGATATAAAAGTGATGTTACTGTATTTTGTGAAGATAGTCGAGGCCTCCCACAAAATTTTGCAAGGGAGCTTGCCAAACTACCTCCATGATATAGTTAAGATAGGAATCAATTCATTGTCTCTCAAAGGGTTGTCACTATCCAGCAAAAACATATAATACCTTCTTATATAACTTATTATTGCCCTTTTAGAGTTGAGTGTTCAAAAACGTGCATGAGAATTTATCGTATCCTCTTATCAAGTTGTTAAACAAATGTTAAAAAAAAAAAAAAAAAAAAACGAGTCAATAAGATAATTGTAGCACCATCAACTCAGTAGAGATTCCTCTACATGAAGACACTTGGATGGAGGTGGTTCTTGAACTTGAGGACAAAGCAAGCTCTTCAAGTGAGTTGTAGGTCCAAGGGCTCAAAATGGGCTTTGTGTTCTACAACACACACCCAAAAGGGAAGAAGAATGGAGGAGGAGAGAGAGGTCATCAGTCGCTGCCTATTTTCTCCTTTTCCTTTTTCTTCTTCTTCTATATTCCCGTTCTCTATTTTCTTCACCAAATTTTTTCCTTAGTCACCACTCCGGCTTAAGCACTATATGTATATATAGTGATGATGGGTTTCAATCCCATCTCACCAATTCCCTTATATGTGTCCAATATTTAATGGATATCAATCAACCTAGATATGGGTGATTGAGCCTTTTGCTAGCCAAGACGTGGGATTACTTGCTTCACAAGCATCATGCTGGATATTTTGGGTTAGTCACAACTGAGCTCAATCGAGAGCCAATTTCAGTCGCCAACTGACTTTCAATCACAGCCCATGCTGAATTGGCTTGACTATGCTTAGCCATGGCACACTTTAGTCGTTATCCAAGTTCAGTCGCTGCCCTTAGTCCAACTTAGATTCAATCACGGACTATTGGTCCCTGTTCAATCATGGCTTGGCCAAGTGACACTTAATCAAGGCCCTTGACGAGACCTGATTCAATCATTGACCACATGTCCAATGTTCAGGCACGGACCAGTTCCGACAAACCCTTTAGTTGTGACTAACTCAAAGACCACAAGATCACATCAAGACTATCGAAAATGAATCTTACGACTCTGTGACAATGAGCATATGCGAAGTGTAAAGTGCACCCAAGTCCATGCCCTTGCCTGTGCATGTATGCATGTGCACAATATGCTATGCACCTTGTAGAACCATAGCAGCCCAAGAGAGAAAGAGTTCACTCAAAATATACAAGATGTATGGACGTGATATGTTATATGTTGCAAAATATTTTTCACCCAGCTGCTGTGGAACTAAAGATAGAAAACAAATTTTGAAAACAGAGGTTTGTTAATGGCATTAAAAATACCCCCATTTTCAACATGAATAAGACTAAAGGAAAATTTTTATGACACAACCATAAGACTAACCATGCTTTGTAGAGTAGAATGTAGGGCAATTAAGAAATACACATAAGTAAAATGAGTGTGACTAAGCTGAGGATGTTGAAATGGATTAGTGGAAAGACTAGAAAAGACAAAATTAGAAATTCATTCATTCACATGAACCAATATTTATCATTGATAAGTTATACAATGAAGAAAAGTCGATTGAGATAGTTTGGTCATATGTAATGATGATCAATGATTGTGCTAATGAAAAGTAAGATTATGCAAGTTGAAGGTGTTAAAAGGACGAGAAGAATGTCAAAATTGATTTAATCAAAGTAGTGAAGGAAGATTTGGGTGCTTATAATTTAATGGTAGCTATTATGATATATTTAGTAATATATCTAGTGAGATTCAAAATTGAATCTTAATTTAATGTGTGTGTGTGTGTTACAAATTAATGTACTCACAATATATTTATTAGTTGTAATTTGGTACGATTTTTTAGTAGAAACTCTTATACATTGGACAACGAAGAGGTAGCCGACATTTTTGAGAGCTTCATCTATAAAAGGTTAAAACACATGCAAAAAAGAAAAAAAGAAAAAAGGTTGAACGCACCATGAGGATGTGTTCATCCTTTTGGTTGCACACAACCACATGGTGTGAGAGTGCGACTCTGTGTACTTCACAGAGAATGAGATAGCAACTCCTTTTGTAGATGATTTATCTATTTATTGCTTTTGAGAGAGGGTTTTGAGTCTAAATATTTGAACCGTTAATGATTTTCATCTGTAAACATTCATTGTTGTGTAGAGCAAAGAAATGGTTATTGGTATATCCCCTAGATGTGATCATAAAACCAAGCTACTACACTGAGAAAGCCCTACAAATCCACATTAAGGACAATGGATTTCCACATGAGGCACCAATGATAAGTCATTCTTACTCATTCAATGTCTTATGTTTTGTGCTTCTTTAGATTTATAGTAGTTTGATCCTTGATGCTAGTGGAACAATTTAAATCATTGTTGTCTTGTGAAAATCTGTTTTCAATCTTCTAAATGGTATACATCAATTGATGCATAGACATGCTTAGTACTTTCTTTCATCCTGCAAGATGATATAAAATTATGATTACTACAGCTATGGCCGAATTTCATAATATATGTGATATTGTCTTTTATTTAATTTGTAGTCCGTACCTAAGTAAAAGAAAAACAACAAATTATGCTAAATTTTCAACAATCTTGAAAGATATCGCCTTAGATAAAGTGAAAGGAGTAGCTGACACCAAGTAGTTGAGATAAGGCTTTGTTGTACATTATTATTTTGGGTAAAAAGTTGATATATACTGTTGGAAGTGTCTTGAATTCATGTTAGCTAAGAAGCACTACTTATGACAAGTGGGGTTATTTTGAGAAGTTTAACCCACTTTAATAAGTAGGGTTTCATGGGTCTCTATAAAAAGACAGTCTTGTGGGTTTTTTTGCAGTTGCAAAAGATTGGGGCTGCAAGACTATTGTGTAATATTATGGAAAGAGAGAGAATTTGGTGAGAGGCAGGAACATATTTGGTTTTGAAGTTTTTCTTTAGGTTTTGCTTTGGGGTTTCAACTTTGGGCTTGGGAATTCGTTGTGGTAAGTTTTATATTCTTCTTAATTCTCCGTATTAATGAAAGTTATTGATCATCTTCACTTGTGGATGTAGGGCGATTTGTCTAACCACGTTAAATATTGTCTCTAGTGATTGTTCTTTACCGTTTATTGTTTTCTCGCTTTGTTTAATGCACATTGCATACTTGAATCCAATTTGTGTTTGTTCTGAGGTGCTGTATTTTGGCACAACATATACTCTTGTACAATCTATCCCATTTTGAGCTTTTAGCCGCATTCCATCTTCCTTCAGCATTGGGGTTACGTAAAAAAGCCTCACATTTGTCCCTTTGAGCCAATTAACTTTTAATCTTTAAAGCCAACTAATTTCCTTCCAATCACCTATCAAAAATAAAAATAAAAAATCCTTCCAAACGAATGATTTTGGCACATTCCTCTGATAGCGATTCCCACTACTTTTACCTTTTCCCTTCTCCACTTCACCTTCTTGATAACAATTCTGATTTTGTATGTTCCATTTACGCCAATACTATCAACAGATTAATTAATAATGTGTTATTCACCCATGCCAAAAAGCTTGTTAATAATAGACCCCCTAATAAGATATACTAATTGTGCTTACGGGGCACTCGTTTACAAGACCTTTTTACTATTATTTAGTTGTATAGAGCTTACCACCAAGAAAAGGACATACATACAAGGCCAGGAATCTTAATGGTCCAAATACTGGAACGTCTTTTGTAAGGGACTCAGACTTAATAGCCACAATCTAATAGCAACACCTTAATAAGGCCGCGCCCTCGCCTTTCTCAACCTCTTTGGTCGACGCAAAGTTAAGACTGGGATTCCATCCAGGCAACTCACTACACCGTCAAGTGTGCAAAATACATTAAGTACTTGCTCCGCGTGTTGCCCAGCAGAAGAGTTTATGGCAAAGGAGACATGCGCGTCTCGCGCCCCAGCAAAGCAGCGCATCGTCACTTGAGGACTGCAGACCACTATCATCAATTCCATTTCATAACTCCCAAGGGGAAGTTAGATTTTCCCATGAAGAAATTGAAGCTCATATTTGCCTAAGATGTTAAAGAATGACAAGCTACAAAAATAAAGATAAAAATATGAACGTTTTAAGGGGAGTATTCATGCTCTGGGGAGAGAAGTTAGCTCTTTCCCATACAATAAACAATAAACTAACATTTCAGTACCTACTTGAAATATGACCTCAACATAAGGTAAAAATGTGAGCGGGAGGGAGAACTCGTCAGTGCTGAAGCATCTAGGAAATTGGCCGACTCCAATTAAGGAGCAGGCCCGAGTAGGTATAACAAGCATCTGGACATTAAGACCCAGCAAACAAAACATTGTTGGAAACACACTAGGTTGAAACAAAGATGCAAAACTTTAATGTTTAAGTCCATTTCTGGTAGATCAGCCAAGAATGGGGAAGATCCGGGTAACGTGCTCCAAGGGAATGCTATCTGCAGTGTTTTTCTTCAACTCCGGCTGGTTGAACTCATTGCGAGGGAGGACAATAAGCTGGCCCCGGCCGTGGCCCTTCTCAAGTAGCCAGCCAGAGTTGGCAACCTGATGCTCCAGGAACTTGTCCAATGAGAGGCCTTCAATGTTGATAGCCTGTCACAATCACAAGCATGCTTAAAAACTTTACTAGGAAAGTTGAATCAGACAGCAACCGTAGCAACCCTGAAAAAATTCATATGTTTGGCAGGGTCATCTGTGATAAAATGTGGTGTAAACACCAAACCGTTACATAATCACCCAGATGACTTAATGACTTGAACTCTGCCAAGTGAAGACACAATTTGGACAGAATCAATTGAAGCGATAAAAAACAACATCAGAGAAAAACTCTCAGGATGCATACGTGCACATGCATGTTTGCACAGGTATGTGCATATGAACTTTAAAATCCATATTCATGACCTGTGATTCGCCATGTCCTTCATAAAGAACTTTGCAATATTTGTGTTTCAGTGGAGGTGAGCTCAAGGGTCCTATGGCTATTATGCTAAAGCACCAAAAACCAGGCCCAACAATGACAAACAAACACATTATCAAACTATTATACATTATGTCTACGAATTGGGAACTAATTTAGTAACACCTGTCAGATGCTTAGGTCCTATCAAGCTGTTAAAAGTTGGATAGGTATCAGAGGGAAATTTATACAAAGACACGGGTATGGAAGTCAGTTGGATTTCAATCTGACAATTGACAGCTCAATAGCATTGTACCAACGTTCTATCCAAGCACAGTAATCCAAACTTTCTCTCCCAACTCTTACAGGGTCAGGTGTCAACCATAAATCCAAGCAAATTGGTTAAAATATGCAGAAGGGAAAGAAGACAACCAAAAAAAAAGGGAAAGAAAACAATAACATACCTCGGCAAGTACAGGCCGTGGAACCTTTTGATAAGTCAGGGAAAGGACATGAATTGCATACGCTTGAATTGCTTGCTCAAAGCCTGCATTTATTTTTTTGTAAGTCACAGTAAGAGGCAGACAACATATAAACTCTGCTCTCAGGACAGCTATAAAATGGAATAGTTAGGGAAGTCAGAATAGACTCAGCAACTAATATGGCAGATAGGCTATCTAAAGCTGGGGTAAAAGTGATCTTATGTAAAGTTTCTCCCCCCCCCCCCCCCGCTGTAGAGCTGCCTGGGGCTGTAGGATTCTATAATTTCTTCTATTAAAATTTGTGTATTTGTCACATATTTCAATAAAATCCATTCATCTTTTCCTATCAATAGAGGGAGGGGAGGGTGGGCGTGAAAATTGCTTGCTAGAGAAGCATAAAGCAGGGTATATGCAGAGAAGGAGCAGCCCATAAATAGATAACAAACGACATGTATGGTATCCCCAAGAATCTCAACCAATTTCTACTTTAATTATGGTAATGATTCTGGCTCTAGATTAGCCAAATAACTAAAGCAACTTTGAGAACTCAGAAAATAATATTCCCTTTTGATTTAATATTTCCACAATTTTTGGAGGAAGTTAAGGCTCCCTTTTAATTACTTACACAGGGAAATACTTCATAGATAAAGATTTTCAATCTATTTAAACAGTTATTTAGTAGGAAACCATGTCACAGGACTTACAGATGCTAGCAGCTATCATTTTAGTGCAAAATTTGCAATAAAAGCTCATATAGGACAGCCTATACAAACATTACACTGTTACCTGGCACTACTTCTAGTATGTTGCGATTCTTTGCTGCTTCATCCCAGAACTGGCGGAATCTTGCTGTCTACAGAGAAAAAAGAACATATACACTGTTAAGCCAATTAAGTGTCTGTATACATGTACATCTAGGAGAAAGCAACGACAATGACATACCTCCAGATAGTGTGAGAGAACAATCAGTGTCTTGAACTGTTCCTCCATTTGCTAATAATCAGGACAGTTAAAGAAAAGCACAGTATCACAATCCTGGTATAACTCAAAATTTAAAAACAACAGTTTCAAAAGGGAATAAAATGCTGCCAGGTAGAATGAGACAGGGGCACCCAATCCCGCTAAAAAATGGAATAAAAAAAGTGAAACCAAAATTTGAAGGGGAAAAAAGTAATAGCTCTGTATGAATCTTAACACTATAGAAAAGGAAGTCCCCCAATTTTGTTTTTGTACGAATATTGGACATGGGGGGCCCTTGTAAATGTCTTAGTTGAATGCTTTTTAATGGTCACATCATGGACTTAAAAAAGGGTAAGGTGAGTGAACTAGATATTTTAGTCTTCTTTGTTACTGAAAATTGAGAAAATCTAACCTCAGCAACTTCTGAACAAGTACGAGAAGCTTTATATAATTTAGAATTTGTGTTTACATTCAAGAACCTCATTCTTTAAATATACCCATTACATCGGAACCAAAGACGATGCACATCAATAATTAACAAGCCAAATGAAAGGACAAAATGAAGAAACTGATACCACTCGTTCTGGGATTAAAAAGAGACAAAGGTTGAAATCTGGAGCCGGCATTGCCATAAGAGCCTGCTCAAAAAAACAAGAAATGAAAATTCTGAATTAAAGACAAATTTGTTGGCAGGAAACAAGTAAAGCACCTTCTAAAAGTTTACACAGATGTTCACTAGACCTTAACCAAAATACGGGCGACAATCTGGGGACTCATGCGCTCTGGCTCAAACTGCAACATGAAAATGATGTAAGCATATAAAACAGCTCAAATGCTTCCTCCATTTAACTCAAATAAGTTTATCCCAATAAATCCTAGTCAGCTACTCAACATTCTGCCGTTCAACTCTATCCCAGGCCATATCTTCTATTAAATCATCAATTTATCTTAACAGAAAAATTAACCACGAAAATTCAAAAATTCCTGTATCTGAGTTTGTATGTGTGTGTGTGTGTGCAACAGAGAGAGAGAGAGAGAAAGAGAGAGAGAGAGAGAGAGAGTTCTAAAAAATGCAAAGTTGAGATTTCTGACCTGATAAAGTCGAAGAAGGCAAAGATTTGCATCCAAACTGTATGTTTGTGATGAAACCTAGTTGGCAGAGGAGAAAAAAGGCCCACATTATAAAGAGACAACATATATAAAAAATGTGGGGATGTATAAAAATAAGCAAATGATGTTCATTATAATGTTTTGGGACATTTAGGGTTTAATAGTTGAGAAACACTGAGCATATCCTACTAAAATCGATACAAGCATACCTAAAATGCTCACAAAAGCTCAAAATACATTGAACATGACAATAACCAAATTAGACTAAGAGTTGCATTGAAATGCTCTGATATGATTTTTGAATTATTTCACTTTGAATTATAGGCACCTCTAATAAATGCAAACCCAAAAGACCGAAGCCTTCTACATATAGGCACCCTCACACATGCCTCATAAAGATTATGGAGACTTCCAACACTCTCCTTTCCACCATAATCTACACTGCTGTGAAAAATTAAGTATGTGATGTCATGGAGACTAATCAAACTCTTCTCTACCGTCCATGTACACAATATTAATTTCCAAAGACATTTCTTTCGCTCATCCTTTTTTTTCCCTACATTATTCCTTCGATCAAATAAGTTACAGTTTCACGCCCTGATTATGTGCTCCTCCTAATCTCAATTTGAATCATAATGTTCTGGATCAAAGAACAAAATATGGGTCAAGCAACTGCAGACTGTGCTGTCTTCAGTTTTTTTTTTTTTTTTTTTTTTTTTTTTTTTTTTGGGGGGGGGGGGGGGGGGTGTGGTTTAAAAAA
>JAOXJP010228113.1:0-14135 GCA_025762735.1 Platanus orientalis | reverse complement strand
GCTTTCCAATCTTAAAGTAGTTGATTTCACAAAGTTTAGCCTTTTTAACAAAAACTCCATCCAAATTCAATCGATCACTCTATACCCATAAATTTTAATTGTCTATTTCTACGTGGTTTTTAGCACCAGTAAACATTAAGTTCCTCATCTGATTACACAGGAGAAAGCAATTACAGAATCAAAAGAACCATTGAACAGAAGATTTATAAGATAATCCCAGAGAAAAAAAAAAGAAGAATATGCAAAGAGATGGAACCATGAGCCTCACCTGCTCGTTCACGTAGCTTTCGAGATCAGGAAGGATATCAGGGTTGTACGGATTCACAGCGACGAGCTGCTCAACCGTATAGGACACCGCTTGCTTTTGAACCTCTCGTTCTCTTCCCATCGCAGCCACCTCAGTTTCTGCTTAATAAAACCTAAAATTTTCCGGGAAGAAGCAGATAGAATGAGCTTCCAGATGGCAAGAGTAGTACAGATTAGGGAGAGGGTTTTTCGTTTAGGGCAAACGCCGAAAAGAAAACCCAGTAAATTCGAAGTGATAAAAGTGAGAACCGGACTGATTCATATCTTCTCCTTTTGTTGTTAAAATGACTACCATGTCCTCGAGAACGACTTTTATACCTCCCAAGGACTTGGTACAATCAGCTTAGACACATGGCATCGAAAAGTGAAAATCACCACACACAAAAAGTGTAAATCATTTTTTCAATCACGTGTCTACCCAAAAAGTATAAATAACCTTAAGCATTCGTTAAGGGGGCAACTAAATCCTTAGGGATAAAATGCTACGGGATTGGTGTGTCCCTTAATGAACGCTTAAGGTCTACCCAAATGTGATTTACACTTTTTTGGGGGGTGACTTTCACTTTTTGGCACCATGTGTCCAATCCTGCATATGGGTCAACCTTAGGCGTTCGTTAAAGGAGTACACCAAATCCTGAATTTAATAATCCAATCAACACGTGGAGTCTGGCAGGACTGGCTGGGTCAACCCCCTGACAAAAGAAACAAAACAGATTTATGGGCAAAACCTTGCAGCAACCTTGAAGCACCTGGGTGCTGGATGACACATGGTGTAAAAAGTGAAAAAAAATAAACACCTACAGTTGACGCACAAGATGTGGGGGTTTACCTTTTTTTGCCATGTGTCACCCAATGTCCTGGTGCTTCAGGGTCACTGCAAGCTTTTGCACCACATGAAATCCGCTTTGCAAAAGAAAACACCAAATACTAAATCAACACCATCAACCTGGCATCAGGGGCAAACACATCAGCGCCGAAAAGTGAAAAGCATCCCCAAAAAATGTAAATCACTTTTCAGCGCTGATGTGTTGGCCCCTGATGTTGGTCTAACCTTAGGGGTCTCACCAAATCCATGGGGATAAAACTTGCCACGGATTTGGTGTGCTCCCTTAACGAATGCTTAAGGTCGGCCCATATGCAGGGACGGACATATGTAGGGCTGCATAGAGGACCAGGAGAGCCCGGCTAACCCAAATTGGCGCAAAAAGAGTTGGTCCAATGATACCCTCGGTCAGACTTTAAGGCTTAAGATTGAACTTAAATTGGGGCGTGCCCTGGCTGACCTTGGCGCAGACCAAGGTCCGAGAATTTTTTTATCCGAAATGGTGGGGCTTGGGTGGACCCAAGGCCCGTATTGTCAAGCTGTGCCATGCTCGGGCCTATATTTGTGTTTTTTCAGTTTTGGCCTGGCCCAAGCCAATAGTATATAATGTTGGGCTGAGCCACAGCCCCACTAGGGCCCGGCCTGGACCCAGCCCATAGCCTTCCACCAGTGTAACACAAACAATTATGATCTATTGTACTTGGGATCCTCTGTAGCCCTTTTGAGTGTTGCTCTAACCATAGAACGACACATGGTGAAAAAAAGTGCTTCTTTGGGCTTAATTTCCCTACATGCCAGTCTGTGGGGAGGGCAATATGAATTGGAATTGAAGAGGATGCCATCTCGATATATTGTGTGATGGGATATGGATCTTATTCATTACTGTAATAATAAGTCAGTTGCAAAGAAATCATAATTTATGTGGTTCATCTCTTTGGCTTACATTTGTAAGTGTAAGTGCTGTCTATTTTCACTATAAAGCAGATATACGCAAGTTACAATAAAAAAAACATTTTATCTATTTTTATCCTCAACCCCAAACCCTAAGAAATCTGAGAACCCATTAGTCCCATAATTCTCTTTCTAAATAATCATGAATGCCTAATAAATAATGATGAATGCCTTATTCATCCTCTCTTGTTATGCAGAAATCCACTGTCTCGATCGTCTCTTTGTTTAATCCATGACAAATACCTTGGATAAGAAAACCATACACCAACCCCCTCCCCTTTTTTAAACTCTTTTGTAGAGATAGTTTTTCCTCACACGCTATTTCTTGACGTATAAAGCAAAATATATTTCTAATTAAAATCGACTTCTACATTGGCAGTTGAAATCTCATTTGTTGGATTCCTCGTCACTCCAACAGCTAAGAAATAAAATAACACAACAATTTCTCCCAGGCTTGTTTCACAACCATCGTATAGATATTTAGTTGGTTGCTCCATTTATATTTTTCCAAAACATGACCTGTGATACGTGTATAACACTCCATCTTTGCTTATATTCTGAAACTATCGTGGAGATAACATACACTAGTTCTTCTTGGTGAATTCTACACCACTTATTCTTGGAATACACCTAGATCTCAAAGAGGGTTGAATGACCTATATGCAATGATCGCAAACAACTATTTGCTTTGAAGAACCACCAATTATACATACACACCATTAAAGTAATCTAATTTTAACACATTTTGACTCGATCATAATATGATCAATGCATATGCTTAACTTTATCTAGTCAACTTGTTAACTTTAAAAGGGATCTCAATCCATTGTTTCTATCATTTCTAGAAATGGCTTACCATCATCTTCTATCAGAAAACTTGTCTTTGTTCTAACTACAAAAGAAATCATGCACAAACACTTGATACTTTGTGCATCTCATTTTTAGCTCCCCATGAATGTCAAAAGAAATATCATTAATTACTATATCTTTCATCAGATAATGTAAATCATCACACTTCTCTCCATTCATTAATACCAAACAATCATGTGTGATTTTTATGAATTCACATGTCATGCCCCTATGTACCAATTAGAGACTACATGCCCTTATTAGCTCATATGTGTATATTATGTAAACGAATGTAGAGAATTTTAGAACTTTGGAAAAATTTTAGAGTATTCTAGAAGATTTTAAAAGGCTCCACAATAGTGTCGAAATTTATTGTCATGACCCAAATTCGTGGACCGTAGTTTGTACCCAAATCTAGATCTGTGACACGAATGACACACTCCGAACTTGCATCTCATAATGAAGAAATCTGTTTTTGAAACATAACACATGTTTCTCTTATCACATTTCATGTAAATTTGGTATTTTTTTTCGTTCATTTAAATTCATTTTTTCATTCAATAATCACAGCGAAATAATACCAATATCAATGAACCAAATCAATTGCAGCGAAAATAAACATAGCGATGTCTAATCTAAACAAAAATGAGGACATTACCATGTCCAACAAAAAGACTTTCACAAGCCAATACTACAATCATCAACTGAAATAAATCTAACATGTTTCAAGTCTAATGTTCAACTTAAATGTAAACTAAAAGGAAAACCATCGAGCCCAAACGCCCACTCAAAATCCTCACATCACCGCATCCTAATAGCTCTTGGAGATTCATATCCTCCACATACATCTCTATATGTAAGGTAGTGTCAATTAGGGTAAGTTTGACGGGTTCAGTAAAAGGATACGCAATTTATCTCAAACAAAAAAGGCCAAAGATATTTACAATAGCAAATATGAATAATCAAGATAAAATAAGGAATCGAAGTAGATATGTGAGTGCATCAAATATACTAAATATGAATCCTTACTATGATTTGAATATGCACATATCACAAGATAACTATAAGAGTGTTCAAAATTAACCAATTTGAATCATGCATATGCAACATGCTAAATACTAAATGTCACATGTCAACCCATAAGGATCTCCATCAAATATCAAAACCAAATGTAAATAAACCATGAAAGGTCTTCAACAAATCCAAAACATAACCCATGTAAGGGTTTTCGACAAAATATATCACATAACCCACATAAGCATCTCAGATATAGCATATCATATAACATATATTGGCCCACTAGGGTCGTGTTCACCTATTAATGTAACTTGATGATTGGGTATCTGATGGCACTATTTATAAAGCCCAATGACAAGGCATGCATATTTCGAACTACTAAGGTCGTCTTCACCAATTAATGTGACCCTATGATTAGGTACTTGATGATGCCATTTATAAAGTCTGGTGATTAGGCATGCATATATTGGACCACTAGGGTCGTCTTCACTTATTAATGTGACTCGATGATTGTGTACCTAATGACACCATTTATAAAGTCCGGTGACTAGGCATGCATATATTGGACCACTAGGGTTGTCTTCATTTATTAATGTGATCCGGTGATTGAGTACTTAATGACACTACTTATAAAGCCCAATGACTAAGAATCCACATAATAGGCCATTAGAGTTAACCCACAAAGGCATTTCTAGGCCCAAGAATGGAAACCCACATAGAGATACGTCTAGTCAACTCATATAAGAGTCTCTGAGGTCATAAAGATCATATATATGAGGGTCACAAGGACCAATCCACTTAGGGGTCTCCGAACCTAAAAAGACATGTTCCCGCATAGGGGTATCATATCAAATCCTCGTATCTAAAGCCAAATGCCAAAACCATGCTTTTGTAAAGTAAAATAGTCACTCCATAAATATGTCATTTAAAATATTCACGTTTCTTATCTCATGAAGAGTTCAAAAGAATGAAGAAGTAAACCACATGTAAAGGGTCAAATGCCAAAATGCAAGTGATGATGCTTAACCCATTTCTAAAGACATATAAGATGCTTATAAATATAAAATCATTTTATACCAATTACCATCAATGTTAATAACTAAGTATCTTAAGTTATTTAAAAACTCATGTAAAAGTCCACGTAAAATGCCTTATAAAAATATCGAAGTAAACCATACCAAAGACAACATGCTAATGTCACCAAAAACTACCAATGCATGCAAAGCCTAATGTATGACATCAAATTCCAATATTTTAACATGGGAACAAAAAAAAAAACACAAATCAATATAGATTAGCATAAAGCAAGGGAATCCACCAAAGTGAGTGATAGACTTATGCAAAGAGTTTAAAGGCATCCAAGAGAGATATAAATCATCGAGAACTAATTGCATGATAATTCAACAAATAAGTAAAGAGCAAAAAATTATGAATTTCAAAGGGAAATCAAAGGGGTAATCCAAGATATACCACATTGAACTTCTAAACCATCCAAATTACATGAATCCATCTTCCAAAACCTTTTTAAGTAAAGTAGAGATCACCAAACTCATAAAAATGAGACACTACTATCATGTAGCTAACTCCATATTCCAAAAACACATAAAAATAGAGTAAAATGAACCTTCTAATCATGTTCACGTGGAACTAGAATCCACATAAGAAAATCAATATTTTCATGGAGATTGAATATAAATTCACTAAAACAAATCTCATCCTCAACAAATCTAAGATTCTAGGGAAGGGAAAATTGCATAAGATGCATATCAACCCACCAACACACTTTTATAGGGATTGAAATCATAAATCAATGAACATAGAATAAAAACTACACTTTTATGAACCTAGGAATGGAAAGTGCAAGCATAAATTACATATCCACTCACACAACCAATTTTCATAGAGGTTAAGCCATAAATCTTTGCAAACATAGAATGAAATCGCATTTCTAAGAACCTAAGAATAAAAAGTATAAACATAAATTACATATTCACTCATAAATCTTTTAATCCTTGTTTCCGAATAAAAGTTCTTATTCCACAACACTTTTTCTATGGCAATCCCCTCCTTTTTCTACAAGTAAGCAACACATATCAAGGTTAGAACCCATAATTAAAAGTAAGTAATTGTAATTAATTCCTAGTTTAGACTGAATCTAGGTTTTAGCAACTTACCAAGCTTGTGGAGAAAACGATCTATCTTTTCCCAAGTTTTTCTCCAAGTTCCTCTTTCCATTTCAAAACCATTTTCCTTATGTCACACAAATCCTAATTAGGTAAAGAATAGGTTTTAAGGTTGTCCGATAGGGTTTTCCAACAAAAAGAACCAACTCACGTGTGACACAGATCCCAAAGGGGATCTTGCCCCTAGACTAGATTGATTGGAGGGGGCTGGATAGATCAAGCTACCCCTCCCCAATAATTCGAGCTTGCCACTTGATCCTTTAATAAATATATTTTTTGTTTCCAGGTTTACACATCTATACAAAAATGCTTATATATATTTTTATACAACTCTGATTCAATTGTCGTTTATTTTATTAGAAAGTAGTCTTCAAGACATTTCTAATGATGTATGATTTGTTAGCTAATTCATTTAAGATTGATATAAATTTAACTTTAAATTTACTTCAAATCTGCTAGCCAATTGGCATAGACACATTGTGGAAAAACGATCATAACTTCCTTTAGACCTTGTCTGTTATAAGGTAAATCATGGGAAAAGGAGGAAAAAGTAAAACCACCTTAGAAAATAAGAGAAATGGAAAGAAAAGAAAAGTTATTATTCATTTCCTTCCCTTCCCCTCTTATTCCCATCATTTTTGGTAAGAACATGTGAATGAGCAAATGTATGAAGAAATGGTAAAACATGGGAAAAGTTCAACACCTTAGGTAGTTTTACCAAGTTTTTCCATCTAGTATCCCCATGCATTAGACAACATGAAAGTGGGGTTAAAGTACAATTTCCTTTTTTTCCCCATGGTTTACCTTGTAACAGACAAGACCTTAGGAAACTCCTATTCATACATCATTCGTTTTGTTGGAAAGTAGATTCCTAGATATTTCCAACTATGTATGGTTTGTCGTCAAATTATTTCGATAATAGTATAAGTTTTTTTACAAAGTTACCTAAAATATGCTATTGGGATAAGTTAATGGCTTATTTTGATTTCTCCTCGCTTTTGAATCATTATATTGGATCCCATACTCCACCATGGTCTAGCTAATGATGTTTAATGACAAATTTTACCCTTGATTATGTTCAATTACATTTTTACTTTTTATGGGTGTTATGGGGTGTTACATTTCTAGATAGTTCTAGAGTAGGCTAGATGTATTTAGAAAGTTATAGAAAGTATGAGAGGTTTCTAAAGAATTCAAAGTTGGGTTGGAGTCTTCTAGAAAATTCCATAAGAGGAGGTGGTAGAATATTCTAAAAACCCTAAAAGATTCATACACCATTGGATGCATGACACATGGCATAATATTGTCAATTGGTTGTATCATGGGAAACTTAAATTAGGTGAAAACCCCCTCATTTCTAACAAACCCTAAGATCCTCATGTAATGTGTGAAGTTTGATTTGGGTTAGCATCAGATTTTTTCAACCCGAATCTTACCCGGATATAACCTAAAAAAACCCAAATACGGATTTTGACCCGTTTTATGGTTTTATGTACCAGACCGGATCCAAACTGTATCTACTATGTATTAAGGTTTTGGGGGGTATTTATATGTTTCGTTCTAGGGTTATGTGTGAAGAGGGAGAGATTTAAAAAATTGTAATCGTCTTTGACGAGGTTTTTCATATAGTGAAAGTTTTCTCTACGGCTCCGTGGTTTTTCTCCAAACTGGAGTTTTCCACGTAAATCTTGTGTTATGTGTGATTTCTAATTTTGTTTTGCTTGTTGATTTTATTGCATCCTATTTTCTTCTGAGACGAAGAGGTAAAATGATTCTAACAATTGGTAACAAAGTGAGGTTTGATTCGAGTGGGAGCAATGGCGACAACAATAACGATGGAGGAACCTGCATGGTTCAGTGTTGAAAAATTCAACGGTATAAACTTCACTTTTTGGAAGATGCAGATAGAGAATTACCTCTACCAAAAGAATTTCTATCAACCCCTTGGAGGAAAGAACAAAAAGCCAATGACGATGACAGATGTAGATTGAGAAGTTCTGGATCGCAAAACCCTAGGTACGATTCGTCTTTCATTATCTTTGTCGGTAGCTTTTAATATTTCTAATGAGAAAACCATAGAAGACTTGATGTCAGCCCTTTAGTCTAATGTATGAAAAATCATCGGCTTCCAACAAAGTGTTTCTAATGAAGAGACTGTTTAATATGAAAATGATGGAAGGCAAAATTGTGGTTGAACACTTGAATGAATTCAATACAGTTACTAGCCAATTAACATTAGTTGGAATCAATTTTGATAGTAATGTTAGGCCTTGTTGATTATCTCCTCTTTACCAGATAGTTGGGATGGTTTAGTAATGGTTGTCAGTAATTCCTCGGGTTTCAATCCCATAAAGTATGATGACGTGGTGAGTGTGATTCTTAGTGAAGAAATTCACAAAATATCCACATCTTCAAGAGAAACTTTAGGCAGTGCTTTGAATATAAAAGGAAGATGAAGAATAATTAACAAGAACCAGGATGGGGGTAAATCTGTGTCAAGAGGCAAATCAAGATCAGAAAAACCTAGGGTGGAATGTTGGAATTGTGGGAAGAAAGTGCACTTGAAAAAAGACTGTAGGGCTCCAAAGAAGAACATGCATGGTACCAACAACAAAGATAAGGAGGCGTCCACAAATATTGTTGAATAAATTAAAGATGCATTAGTTCTCGCTTTGGACAGCAATTTAGAGGCATGGGTGATTGACTCAGGAGCGTCATTCCACGCCACATCAAATAAATAACATCTTAAGAACTACATGCAGGGTGACCTTAGCAAGATGTTTCTGTGCACTTGAAAAAATACTGTAGGGCTCCAAAGAAGAACATGCATGGTACCAACAACAAAGACAAGGAGGCGTCCACAAATATTGTCAAATAAATTAAAGATGCATTAGTTCTAGCTTTAGACAGCAATTTAGAGGCATGGATGATTGACTCAGGAGCGTCATTCCATGCCACATCAAATAAATAACATCTCAAGAACTACATGCAGGGTGACCTTAGCAAGATGTTTCTGGGAGATGATAAACTCTGCAATATTAGTGGGCAAGGAAATGTTCTGATTAGTTTGCCAAATGGGGGTACATGAATGTTGAATGATGTGCATCATGTACCTTGCCTGAAAAGAAATTTAATTTCAGTTAACCAGCTCACAAGTTCAGGTTATAGCATGATTTTCAGAGAAAATTCATGGAAAATCACAAAAGGTGCCTTGGTTGTAGCTTGCGAATATAAATAATAGACACTCTACTTAACGGGAAATATATCTACCTCTATTTCAGTTACAGCTAAGGATATAGATTTAGATATCTAACATTGTAGGATGAGACACTTGAGTGAAAAGGGAATGGAGATTTTCCACTTAAGAGGGAAGCTTCCAGGTTTAAAAGCATTGAACCTGGAGTTTTATGAAGACTGCGTTTATAGAAAATAGAAAAAAGTTAGCCTCACTAAGGGTACAAAGACAATCAAGCAGGAGCATTTGGAATTAGTTCACACTAACTTATGGAGACCAAGTTAGATATCTTCTATTAGTGGCTCACATTATTTTGTTACCTTTATTGATGATTCGACTAGAAAATTATGGGTTTATTTTCTTAAACATAAGTCTGATGTGTTTGAAACCTTCAAGAAGTGGAGAGTCATCATTGGGAATGAAATAGGTTGTAAACTTAAGTGTCTCAGGTCGAATAATGGAAGTGAATATTATAGCAAGGAATTTGAAAATGACTATGCAAAGAACAAGATCAGGAGAGAAAATAGTCTCTAATACACCACGACAGAATGGTGTGGCAAAGCAAATGAACCAGACTATTGTGGAAAGGACTAGGAGTATGAGAGTACATGCAGGTTTGCATAAATAAATTTAGGCAGTTTCTGTTAGCACAATAACATATTTATTGAATCGGGGACCTTCGATACCTTTGGATGATGGACTCCCAGAAGAAGCATGGACAGGAAAGTAGGTAAATCTTGAACAACTAAGAGTGTTTTGTTGTATGGCCTATGTACATGTTGATGCAGATCAGTGGGATAAGCTAGATCTAAAATCCAAAAGGTCTATTTTCATTGGATATGGATCAGAAGAATTTGGCTACCAGTGCTGAGATGATGAAAACTGGAAAGTCATAAGGAACAGAAACGTTGTATTCAATGAAAAAGTCTTGTATAAGGACAAGGCTGCTGTTTCAAGCAAACAAAATGAGTTTATGAAATTTGAGGAGATTTCTGATGATGATGTACATGTTGTGAATGAGAATGAAGCACCAGATACAGAAGGACATAGGGATCAATAAATATTGCCTCAAACACCTACTCCATAAATAAGAATGTCATCTAGGACACCTAAACCAACACAATGGCATTCTTCTTCTCTATATTATTTGTTGTTGACAAATGGTGGTGAACCGGAATGCTATAAAGAAGCATTGGAGGTGGATTCTTGGATTGAGTGGGAACATGCAATGGATGAGGAGATGAAGTCTCTAATATCCAATCAGACATGAGACTTAGTTCCACTACCATATGGAAAAAAGGCACTGAACAATAAATGAGTTTTCAGGTTGAAAGATGAGAATGATGGGACCAAAAGATATAGGGTTAGGTTGGTGGTTAAAGGATGTCAGCAAAAAAAAATGAATAAATTCTTTCAAATATTTTCTCCAGTTGTGAAGATAACAACTATCATAGCAGTGTTGAGCATAGTGGTAGAAGAAAATTTGCATCTTGATCAGCTTGATGTGAAGACTGCATTCATTCATGGTGATTTAGAGGAGGAAATTTACATGGAGCAGCCAGAAGGTTGTACTACTGAAAAGAATGAGAAAATGGTGTGTAAGCTGAAAGAAAGCTTATATGGGTTAAAGCAAGCACCAAGGTAGTGGTATTTAAAGTTTGATAGCTTTATGAAAGTAAATGGTTTTAAAAGATGCCATGCGGACCATTATTGTTATATTAAGAGGTATGACAACAGTTACATTATATTGCTTTTATATGTTAATGATATACTTGTTGCCGGATCAAGCATGCATGAGGTAAATAATCTCAAGGATATGTTGTCAAAGGAGTTCGCGATAAATAACTTAGGTGCAACTAAGTAGATTCTTGGTCTGGGAATCACAAGAGACATGACAAACCATATGTTGAGGTTGTCTTAAGAGGACTACATTGAGAAAGTCCTAAACAGGTTCAACATGCAATGCCAAGCCAGTCAGTACCCCATTGGTATGGCATTTCAAACTCTCTAATGAGCATTCTCCTAAATCTCAAGAGGATATAAATTACATGTCTAAGGTACCATATGCATCAGCAGTAGGTAGTTTGATGTATTATATAATTAGAATAAGGTCAGACATTACCCATTCAGTGGGAGTTGTTAGCAGGTTTCTAAGCAAGCCAAGAAAGATGCATTGAGAAGCTATGAAGTGGATTCTAAGGTACCTAAGAGGAACTTCTAAAGCCACATTGATTTTTGGAGGGTCTGGAACTTAACTTACAAGATTATGTGGATTCAGATTTGTCAGGAGATTTTGACAAACGAAGAAGTACTACAGGGTATGCCTTCACCTTGGGTTCTACAGCTCTTAGTTGGGTGTCATAGTTACAAAAGATAGTGACACTTTCAAGTACTAAAGCAAAATATATTGCTGCCACGGAGACAAATAAGGAAATGGTTTGGTTGCAAAACTTGATGAAAGAGTTGGGAAAGAAGCAGAAGAACAACAAGTTACAAAGTGACAACCAAAGTACTATTCATATTGCAAAGAATTTAGCATTCCATGCAAGGACCAAACACATTGACAGGAGGCATCACTTCATACGTTCGCTTGTAAAAGAAAAGGTGTTGAAGTTGGAAAAGATTCATACGGATGACAATCCTACAAATATGTTCACTAAGGCAATCACAGTAGTGAAATTGAAGCTATACAAAGCTTCAGTTATTCTTTAGGTGTGAAGACAAAGCAGTTGAGCCATAAGAGATAAGAATCACATCAAAGAAAAAATAGTGTTCACAAACAAAAGAGATACAATAGGATATCAAACTTCAAGTGGGAGATTATAATGTGTGAAGTTTGATTTGGGTTAACATTATATTTTTCCAAACCGAATCTGATCCAGATATAACCCGAAAAAACTTTAATACGGATTTTTAACGCATTTTTTTAATGGTTTTATGTATTAGACCACATCCGAACTGTATCTACTATATATTAGGGTTTGGAGGTATTTACATGTTTCGTTTTAGGGTTACGTGCGAAGAGGGAGAGATTATGAAAATTGTAATTGTCTTTGACAAGATTTTCCAGATATTGAAACTTTTCTCCTCAGCTCCATGGTTTTTCCCCAAACTAGGGTTTTTCAAGTAAATTTTGTGTTGTGCATGATTTCTAATTTTACTTTGCTTGTTGATTTTATTGCATCCCATTTTCTTCTGAGATGAACAGGTAAAACAATCCTAACACCTTAAGAGGTGTCAAACCTTGTAAAGCTCTTGGATGTGTGATGTAAAGGTTATTATTTCAAGTATTCTTTTGTACTTTCTTCTAGCATAAATAAGTGTGAAGCTTGGACATGGCTTACTCACCTACAAGGTTGGGGGTATTGAATGATGCATAATTTGGGCCTTAGTGGAAGTTAAGTCTGTGACATACAACTAAATATTTGTGACCCATGGAGTCCAACCAGCTTATTGATATTAGATTCTTTTACATATTTGGTACATATGATACACCATCCTAAGTACAAACCACTTTATCTAACATTTTGATCTTCACCATAAGGGGATTCATCATCCAAGGAGACAACACTTGTAATCTTCTTTTAAAACATACCAAAGTATAGTTTCTTGAAACATTTATAAATAGAAACTTTTGAGAAAAAGTACATATACCTCTAAAGATTGTGAAAACACCTCCAATGTATTCCTCATTTTCCTCTGTCACCGTTGTAGGAAAAATATCACATTTTATTCTTGTTAACACATTTTATGTGACCATATTCCTTGTAGTGGAAATGCTACACCTTACCCTTTCTTCTGGACTTTGACCTAAACCTACTATTTCCATATTCCTTAGTAAATTACCTTCATTTTTTCACTTTTCTTAAGACCAACCAACCCAAAATATTGACCTCTAAATTTTGGTTTTACTAATTTCATTTAAAAAAGTGATGTCATAATGTTCTCAAAGTTTACTGTATCATTTTCAAACAGTAATGTAGTCACCAAGATGTCACAAGAATTAGAATGCAATTAAAAAAGATGAGCACTATCTTATTTCTCCACCTTGATATGAATTTTGTGCAAGTAATTAAAGAGATGCATTTAAGTGTTCTAATAGATTCGCATATTCCCTCGTTCTTAATTCATACAATTCCCACTTCAGATATAGTTTGTTGGTATGATTTTTTCCCTCCAACTTTTTTCTATAAAATTAGTGTAAAATCTTTATTATAACTTTAAATTATACGTCATCTGCATGACAGAGATGAGTTGTGTCGAATGCCCCATCTCTATGTCATGCCACTCTTCATCATTCATTAGTCATGCTCAGGCTTCCGTATGGCCTTCAATTCCCTAATAATCTTTGTGAAGGCATTATGCCCACTCTTTTATGGATTTTAATGCAATTTAAGATTAGTAAAATTCATATGGCATTTTGAGTACTTTGTGTGTTAAAAAAATTCCTCACAATTGCTTGAGGGATGAGGGCATTTTAGTCATTTAAAAAGACTTTAAACATAGCTAACATGACTTTGATTCTCTACTCAATGACATTTTGGTTAACTAATAAAATAACATAGGGTATAGGGGTGGGCATGGGCCAGGCCGGTTGGAGCCCGGCCCGAAAAAGCCTGGCCCGAGCTAGGCCCGGTGAGGGCCCGAGGCCCGCACTTTTATTGAGGGCTGGGCTTAGGCTTACCTCAGCCCGGCCTGAGGCCCGCACTTTTACATATATAATATATATTTATTATATATAATATACTAATTATTTTAAAATTATCAATAG
>JAOXJP010228112.1:0-11177 GCA_025762735.1 Platanus orientalis | reverse complement strand
TACCAATGGAGATGATGTCAAAAGATGATGGAGATCACCACCACCCGATCCAATCAAGTGAAGATCAAGCATCCAAGAGAATCCAAGGGTCAAGATTGATAGACGAGGATGATTAAACATTGAACCAGCTTACTCATGGGGCAAACAAGTAAAAAATGTGTGGGGTCCATGAGCAAAAAAAATCTTCACTTCATACATTTTTTAACAAATTTGCTAGAAAAGGAGTTTTGAGTCACGTTCCGTATTTTGGCCATAACTTTTGACTCAAACTTTGGATTAAGGTAAGGCTAGTGGGATTGGAAAGAAGATTCGATTATTTACAAATTTATATTTCACAATTTTTTTCTAATTCAGACGATTGTAAGGTCAAAAATAGAAATCAATGTCGAGTAAATTTGGAAGGGCGTGAATGCTAAAAATTTGGAGATCTTTTCACATCTTTCACTTTTTCACTATAAAAGGAGTGTGCCTATGCGCAGAATTATCACTTCTTTTCCTCTCTTCTCTTCTCAAGTTTTAGGGTTTTATTCTTTTATTTTCATGGTTTTTGTAATGAAGATGATGGGCTAAAGGCCAGACCAAGGTTAGAGGTGAAGTTTAATCATTTGTAATTTTTTTGGATTTAATACAATCTTTGTTTATTGAATATTTTATTTTATTTTGATAATTGTTCAAATCTATAAACTGTCTTTGATTTATCGTTTACTCCAGGTACGATAAATGCTTAGAAAGTCCCTATGACTTGTTAACAAAGTACCTAATTGTTCTAAATTTATGCAATTATTTCTTTTGTTTTACTAGAGTGATCTTTCAGTTAGGTATAATCTTTATTTGATTCTAACCCTGATAATTTGATCCAACATAAATTACAAGTTATTAAATGGATCCTTGAAGCCTTAGGTTTATTTTGTTTTTCTATTTTAACATTATTTCTACTCCATACTACAGTGTGGAAACATTGATCTCTTTTCTTTCTTTTTTGTTCTATTTCTCTTCTATTGTAATCTTTGTTTTTATTACATAAGTCAATCCCTGTGGATTCGACATTGTTCAATACTACAACACTTGTATACTTGTAAGTAAAGCTACCCTATATTTTTGGTTCATTAAGTTAGATCATTAGTCTAGGTGTAACATATACCTGGTCTGTTGACTCTGACTCTGTCTATGGTGCTCCATGCGATCTGTCGTCTGGATGCTATACGCATCAATGTGTTATACGTGCATACCAATCCATATAGTCGGGCACACAATTGCTAGGATAAGGTGATAGCACAGACCGATGCTCATCCGAGAGTACGTGGCTCTATGCATTAATAGATGGGAGCCCAACACATCAATGGACTTTCGAAGTGCCGTCCCATTGTTTGTAAGACAACTTGTTGCCTTGAACGACAAATGATGGTGGATGCATGGCTGGCTGGGATGATAATGTCTATTCCAGTGTGGAACAAGGAGGGAAAAGTGCTCGTATATCCACCCCTCCATTAGCGTAAGGTAGCCAGCGATCTGTAGAACATCCGACCTACTAACAAACCCTGAATGCTGATATAAATGTGCTAGAGCAACGGCTCCCCACACGTAGGTTTGGATCCTATCAAGATCCTCTAGGCACTAAAGATAATTGACCTGCACCCGAGTCGTTGTTTTGTCCACAAATAGCATGCACCCGATTAAATAAAGCAAATATGCCCTGGCACACGCCCACGCCCACGCCCTCCGCCTTTGTCACTCCAAGTGTACGGGCTACCAATTTCTGTGCGTCACACGCCCGTATGTTAGAGGAGACACTGTTCCCAACCATGAGAATAAAAAGTAGTGCGTTCACATCATCGAGTGTGATAGTCATCTTCTCGAATGGCAAATGGAAAGTGTTTGTCTCGGGATACCATCTCTTGACGAATGTAGATATAACAACATGACTCATTGCCCAATAGGAACTGTTAACGAATGGGAATAGGCTGAAGCGCTGAATATAGCCTTATCATATCCCAGTCTGCACATCTAGAGGGTCGAACTCTCACTCCACCAGTTTCGACCCGTGGCTGATACACTTCAGTAAGTCATGCTCCTGTAATTGAAACAAATAATATTAGTATACCTAGAATTAATAAGTAAAATTTTTAAATCTTAAAAGCATTACCTTATGCCGCCATATAGATGCTGTCATGTGTGTGGCATAGCTAGTTAGGAGTGTCGGGTCCGTAGGCGCTTCAGGGATTATAACATCCTCACGTGCCTCTCCAACATCCTCAGACGTCTCGGTAGCAAGCTATGATGCCTTTCTAACATATTCTTCGATCGCAGGCTCTAGTGCCTCTCTAACATACTCATCGGCAGCATACTCTGTGTGCGAGTTACTAGTCGATTTCGTATAGGAGTCTCTAGCCGGACCGAACCTCTCTATGACTCGACGCTACCGGGCAGATGTAGTGGGTACGAAGTCTGTCACATGTCATATTGTCTTAGACGTAATGACATATTTTACAAATAAAATAAGTTTTCTAAACATTAAATTAAATTTTTATACAATTAATGCCCAAACAGATTAAACTAAAATTAATTAACTATTTTCAAACAATTTTTATTTTACAAAAAACTATATTTTAACATTATTTAATTAATTTTATAGTATTTATATTATTTTTAAAATATTTACTTAAATTTTAAAGTATTTACTTAATTTTATAGTATTTACTTAATTTTTTAAATATTTTAATCAAAAATATTAAAATGAAATTAATTAAGTATTTTCAAAAATATTCTTTTAGTAAAAATTATAGTATTTATATTTTAAGTAAAAACTATAGTATTTATATTTTTAAAGTATTCTTTTAGTATAAATTATAGTATTTTTATTAAAAATTATACTAAATTATTCTTTTAGTAAAAATTATAGTTATTATATTTTAAGTAATAAAATTTATCTCAATCATCAATAAAAAATATTTTAAATATTTTATACGAAATTTTTATTTATAGAATTTAATTTATCTTTTATAATTTAAAATATTTTTTCAGAAAAACTTATTTATTTATTTATTTTATGTTCGGCATGTTGAATTTATGTGGGGTAGGCCATACTCGGCTAGCCTGGCCGAGTAGGCCAATCTTACTCGGACTAGTGTTGCCGAACACGACGGAGGAAATTCTCAAAAAAAAAAAAAAAAAAAAAAAAAATCTTCTTAAAAAAAGACCACATTTAAAAAAAATTAAAATACAGTTCATTCCTTACTTCGGGTAGATGTTGAGGTTGCTCTCCCGCGACCTTGTCGTTGTCCAAAAGCCATTTTAACCTAACAAAACATAAGGACAATGTGTAGGGGGAGAGGAGAGAACAATGTGCAAAAACTGTAGCAAATTGAAAGAAGGGAGTGAGGGAGAAGGAGAATGAGGTGAGGAGAAGGAGAAGGAGAAGGAGGTGAGGTGTGGGGTTTCTTACGGTTTGGTTGGGAAGAAGATGAGGTTTCTTACAGTTTGGTTGGGAAGAAGATGAGATGGAGTTAGAAAAAAAATGTGGTATGGGAAGACTCTTACGGTGGAGAATGAGGTGTGGGGGGAGGCTTTGGCTAAGGGCATTATAGGAAGTGTAGGTGGGGGAATTAGAAAAAACTGAGATGGACTTAGAAGAGAAGTGAGGTGGACTTAGAAGAAACTGTGGTGGCAATAGCAAATCCCTGAAAAAAAACACAAGTTCCATGCATAAAAGAAAAGATAAGAAGCAGAAATGGGAGGTAATGTTGTGAGAGAGGTTTCATTAGAATTGCTTATAATTGTTAAAATATTATTAATATGCAATTGAAGAAATGGGTCTCACAGCTCAAGGACAGGATTTCTATCAAGATCCTACGCCTCTAGGTTTCCTTCTCAAAATCTTTTACAAAAGAGGTCCCAACATTCACGTTGGATCAATAATCGGTTTGGACGTCTGAAATGTATGACAAGTCTGGAAACAAGTGTGAATCTTGTGAAACTAAATCGAATGATTAGCCTTGTGTCGGGTTAAGCAATTAAAGGCTATTTATTTATTATTATCTGTTTAGCTGTAAATCCTGCAAATTCATTTGATGATCATGGGGATATAAGAGCTTCAAATCTGATTTTTCGAAAATTAATCAATTTAAGTTTTCTTAAAATTTCTATCTATGCTTCGAGCCTCTTATATCTACGTGCATGCATGTGTACATTTCTGTGAGAGAGAGAGAGAGAGAGGTTTTGGAAACCAAATTGAATGTAACTACTCAAAAGTGTGCCCTCCTAGTCTTGGATTGGATCACAATGAGTTACTTTGACTAGGGGTGGTAATTCGTTCTGGCAGTTCGGGTTCGTGTCATGTCAAGTTAAAGGCATACGACTATATGGGTCACCCCGTACATGACCCATTTATTAATAGTGTCAAAGCGGGTCCTTAACCTGCTAATTTCGTGTTGGGTTTGGGGCACAACCCATTTATTAATAGTATCAAAGCGGATTGTCCCACTTTGACCAAAAACACGATTACAATAAACCTTAACCCGCTAATTTCATGCGGGATTCACAGGTGTTTCAAACATTGTCACTCTTAATTTTGAAGAGTCGCTAAAGTTTAGTGTAGATTGTTTCACCAAGCATCTTGGCATTTTTTTTAACAGGAAATGTTATTATCAAGAAGACTTTTCAGATGCTTATCAAAAAAACAGATCACGATACTCCTTGACCAGAGCAAGCTTTGATAATGAAAAGTGAAAACCACATTTTCCAACTTTGATCAAGTCACATCTTGTTTGGAGCTTTCCCCTACGTAGACAAGCAGACGTCTTTTAAAGATGCAATTGTGTCAAACCACACCAGGGTTTATTTATCGTCCTCATTAACTTCTATAAAAATTTCTCTACAGAGAGAGAAATAGAGCAGTGGCAAACATTACTTTTTGGAGTTTGAATCATCTCCATTCATTTGGAGATGGGTATATAAACTCCCCCTGTATCTATCTACTATAACACCTTCTCCTCTACCAATGTATTCCTTATTAGGCATCGTGTCAATTTGCTGATTGGAACTGGCTCGGTATCTCTCCATTTGAAATAGAAAACAGTTTTACAGACTCTTTACTTTTGGAGTTGCACCTCACCCAAAAGAGCGACCTATTAGCCTTCCCTCCTTTCATACGAATGCACTACTGTTTAGTATACAAAACTGTAAGTTTTTTTCTTTTCGATAGAGAAATGTTCAAATGCCAGGGAAGTAATTGGGAACCATCCCTTATATATCCAGTAACAAGTAGTGCTTCTAAATTTTTACCAAAAAAAATGGTGCTTCAAAATTTGATTAAATAAAACATATAACCTGTTACAACTTGCTTCTAATTCAGGAGCTACAACTTGGTAACACATGCCCCTAAAAGATTCAAAAATCCATTCGTCTGCAAGTTTGCTACATGGGCTCCTTGCAGACTCGGAGTCGGTGGAAATAAAAACCCAACCATCTCAACAAGCTACTGCGGAACAAGCCAAAACCTGCTAACAATTAGAAAAGTTGAAGTCATAATGGAGTCGGATTGGCAATTATTATGTTTTTAACTTTGAAATGTAAGGGGTGGAAGTAGTCTATTTTCCTACTTCTATGTATCTATTGAGCCTGGCTTTTGTGCACACAAAATCCATGCACAATGCATGTGTACGGACCAGGGAGTGGACACATCAGCGCTAAAAAGAGATTTACACTTTTTGGGGGTGTGCTTATCACTTTTCGGCATTGATGTGTCCACTCCTTGGTCCGTGCATACACATTGTGCATGGATTTTGAGTGCACAAAAGCCGGAGTGGTCTCTCCTATGCCTATAACAAGTTGGATCCTTTACTGGTAACAAGAAAAAATCATAAAGAAAGGACAAAGAAGCATACAATGACCACGAAAACACTCGGATATGGGAGCAGAATTCCTAAGAGGAGGTTGCGAAAGGAGAAGAAAATTTATACCAGGAACCAGAATTAGCAAGCTACAATGTGAAAATGCATCCTTGCACAACCACAAACCAAGTCCCAACAATCCTACAAACAAAACCTTCGAGATAACCCATCCCACCAAAGAGACTGACCTGCGCAACAACCCCAAACACCACATAGACCTTAACAATCACCTGCTTCTCGCTTATCATTCAACATTGACAACATTCAGCATTTTGTGGGCCTACTACCCTTGTAACCCTTTCACTACTCTTCCCCTCACTGGGCCACCTCTGGTTAGGGGTGTCAATGAGCCAAGCTTTGCTCACCTCAGCTTGGGCTCATCACATGAAGTCCAAGTTCAGCTCGGCTTGCCAAGAAAAAAAAAAAAAGGGCCAACAGCCTAATGGCCCATTAGCACAATTTTTCTTGTTTAAACATTACTATTGTCACAATATATATATTTAAATTCTTAACCGAACTAAGCTTTTAATGAGCTGAGCTTAGTGAAGCTTGGCACAGACTCACTTAGGAAATGAGCTTAAATAAAAGCTCAGACTTGGCTCACCAAGCTTAAAACAAGGTTTAGGCTCTGCTCATAATGAGCCGAGCTACTTCGGCTCATTGACAGCCCTACCTCTGGTAGCTTGCTGGATTTGGATGTGTTCGTAGGTAACTTCTCTTGCACATCAATTGCTTTTAGAAGACATGGGTCTTGGTAAGAGCCAGATCCACAGAAGCTTTGAACCTCGAGGGTTTTTCCATTCCTTACTACCAGAAGCATAAAATATTCCATCACATGCTGCTCACCCCAAAAGAATACATTTCTATTTAGTGTGTTACTTCTCCTCACTCTTGCATTTCTATCTTTTAAATAAAATTTCCTTCATTAATAAAAAAAAGTGAAAATATAGCCAGTATGCCACACTAGTCTATGAGTAAAACGCCATTTTGCTTTTCAAAAGATGGCTTTAAATGGTTAAGGTAACAAAGGTTTCCATCTAATGTGTTATATCATTTGACATAGTGATCTTGCAGTCAGGAAGTAATTTTCATGATAAATAAAATAAAATAATACATTCCAAACCATTAAAAAAACCTTGGAGACAAATAAGAGCAAGCCACACATTAGTTCAACAACATTGTTTCCAGACCAAACTAGCCCAATTCACTAGCAAACTAAAGAATGTCAAACCAAAGGATATATCATACGGTATCAATCATTCTCTCCACCTCCAGAACTAGGATTGACATGACTTTCCATCCAACAAATGCATTTTCATCAATGAAGATACCCAAGAGAATTCGATGGAACTGATTTAGGTCTCCCACTCTCTTGTCCATGCTGTCCTTTATTGCATTCATGGCCTCTCTTAAAAACTCAAGATCATATGCGACGCATTACTCTGAGCCCTTAGATGATGAACTACCCAAATAGTTATCTGTCATCCTCAAAAGCAATTCTTTTCCTAGTTCTAACTCTGACTGTACCATGACTCCCTCCCCAACCCCTTCAAGAGAACAATGTCTCTCAATAGGAACTCATGAAAGCAAACAAACTGTCTCACCCCTTGTGCCCTCCCTGTTTTCCTACACAAAATATGACCCAGTGAAATAAGAGTGCATCATTCATCCTACAAACCACAATCTTTGGTTCCATCCTATTTCAAAAATAGTCCCAAGGGAAAGAGATGTACTTCTCATCTCAGTAACAACTCGGATGACAAGGAAACACCTCTCTTATAATTATTCTCTCCTCCAAGAGAACAGTCCTCAAGATTACGTACGTCATTATCTCCTCACATTATGCTCCTTGTAAACAAGAGGGCCCCCATTCCCCTTCAATACTGTATGGTTATTAGGAGGAATGAGAACAAGAAAAAACAGAGATTAAAAAAAAAAAGATTATTTCATTGAAGCTGGCAAACCAAGTAGGAGGAGTTTCTCTTCAAGGAAAATTACTATTCTGGATGATGAGACTCCAATGCCTTAAAAAAGAAAAGGAGAAAGTAAGGTAACAAGACTTTTTCCATAAAATGCCTTTTCCAAAGACAGCTTCAACACTAGTGAAAAGGAATTTTAGAGACCAATACTCCCGTCTAACAGACTTGAAGAAAAGGATCACAGGATGAAGAAGGAAGGTGAGAAGCAACCAGCATTTTGAGAATGGAACAAGGATTTCTTGCCATTATACTTGACAGTACCAGTGACCAATTGATTGTGAGAAGAAAGGAGGCTGAGTTATCCCCAAAATCCAAGGTCTTTTTGGAGCCAAAGAAAGACCAATTCAAAGAAGAAAAGTTGTGTCCATCAATCCCCTGGGAAGACAACACGACCTCCTCAGAATCACCTAAAGACCCTAGTTTGTTGAGCACTTCTGCAACAGAAGTACATTCTCCAACAGAAGTACAAGCAGTTGGAGAAAAATCCAAAATAAGTGCCGCAAAGATGAGCTAGTATGACGACGCCTTTAGGAAGAGGAGGACCAGTCTTCAAGATAAGTCAAGAAGCACCTCAAGTATAAATTCCTAAAGAACTATCATCCAGAAAGAAGGAGAATTCTTGGTGATCAACAGTGGAAAGAACTTCCAGCTTGGCGACCTCTTAAGAATAATTTGCAACAGGTTCTGCAAGGAAATTTCCATCGATTGGTGGAATCAAATTGTTACATCCATCCAAGAAAACAATAAACCAGCCAAAGGAAAGAGGTATATGTCGGTGCAACAGAAGAAAAGCTTTCATCCAGATGGCTCATGATCCTTTAGAAATTCCAGCTCTTTGACAAAGAAGCAAAAAGTTTTCCACTGACAACAGTCCAAGAATGCATCCCCAACAACACAAGGCAGAAGGAGAGCCTATATATATATATACATATTTGGAAGGTAAGATAATTTATTTTTAAAAAAAAGAAGAAAGAAACAGAGATACAATGAGAGCAAACTCCCCTGATGACAGCATGGGAAATGTTACAACAGGAGCCAAGCAAAAAGAACAATAAAATAGAGACCAGCCCAACTCTCTAAACATTGAGAATAAAAAAGTCCCAATCAAAAATTCAGACCCTGCAAGGAATATTGCCGATGACTGACGAAGATGACATCCAATCAAAGATTTAGACAGTGTTGAGTCCACCAGTTTGTGAGGCAGAAGAGCCAACCTGTTAAAGATGTGTTGGTTATGGTCAAACCAAATTGTCCAACAGATCGCCGGAGGGATCAGCTTCCACATCTCCATTCACACCTGACTAAGATTCATAAAAGACTGACATGGCCAGTAACTAAAAAACAGCTTCAAAGAGTCTGGCTGGACCCACATAACTTTACAACGGCCTATCACATGGACCTAAAAAGAGACAACAACTAGCCAGTAGAGAAAAGATGACCCGAGGACTCAGCAGAAGACCCACACATACAACACCAATTTGAAGAGCTGAATCCCCAGCAGATGAGGTTGTCTAAGGAGCGGCCCGATCCCACCATAACTCCCACAAAAGAAAGGAAATCGTGGACAGAAAAAGCTTGATCCAAATGAAGCAGGAAGGAAATGAATGGGAATCACTACGACTCAAAGCATTGTACAGAGACTTCACAGAAAACCCCTAAATGTATCTGTCCAGAATCTCCAACAGTCTTCCAATATCATCAACTTCCAAGTTGTTGAGATTTCTCAGAAGCTGGATGTTCCACGAGCAGAAAGTTGTCGTCCTAATTATGTGATCCCTCACTGTCCAAATTTGCATTCAGCAAGTCTAGAAAAATTGGGAAACATTTTAGATAATGCCACATTAGAACACCACAGGTCCTCCCAAAATAGCACCTTATCTCCCTTAATCCCCTTGAAGCGGGTGAACTGGTGAAATGGATCCACACCCTTGCAAATACCTTTCCATACACCACACCCCATAGGCCCAGTAGGGGCTCAACTAGCCCAACCATTTCGCTCCTCTCCATATTTGGTTGCCACCACTCTCCTCCAAAGGGCATCATGGTCAATTCCGAATCGCCACGACCACTTGATTAAAAGAGACCTGTTAGTCAATCAGATGGATCTAATACCAACCCATCTTGCTTCAATGGCCTACAAATCCCTGACCAGCTGACCCAGTTGATGCTCCTCACCCGCTGATCACATTGCCAATAAAAATCTCTTTGGATTCTCTCAATTTTGTTCATCATAGATAGCAGGGCAGCAAAGGGAGATAGAAAGTAAAGAGGGAGACTAGATAGAACACTTCTCAAAGCACCAACTTGCCCCTTTCAAGAAGTACTGCCCCTTCCAACTAGATAACCTTTTCTCCATTCTTTCAATAATGGGATTTCAAATGGCCTTTGAAAAAGGCTTTTTGCACCAAGCAAGAGGCCAAGATAGGAAGATGGGTGGGGCTAAGCCAGCTCTTCAATGTGGGGAACACTGCCAATTGGGCTCAATTTAGTTTTTCACAAACTAACCTTTATTAGAGGGAGATGATACCGAAGTTGAGGTAGAATGATAGCTAAGAATCTTAATAATACCCAAAGGAATGTAGCGGAAGTAAGAAAAAAGTTAAAGAACCAAGAATTGAGTTTTAAGCACCCTCAAGTAATCAAGATTTAAAGAAAATAGAAGAAGAAACTTGATTAGAGGGATTTAGAAGAATTGAAACAAGAAAATATGGAGAAAAGATAAGAAAGAAACTCAAAAGGGCAATTTTGAAAATTTTACGCAAAAACCCAAAAATACCAAAATACCCCTACTGATGTGTCAGAAGTTTACGAAATTTTACTTGTAGATTCTAACATCTATCAGTGATCTATGATCAAAATTTCATGAATTTTGGAATTGATTTGATTTATCAAATCATGAAATCTCAGATCCTCCAAGATTTATTAATGGAGAAAGTGAAACGGGAAACAATAACAAGAACAAAGGAGGAAAGAAGAAGAAAGAAGAAAGAAAGGAAAAAAAAAAAAGAAAAAGAAAACCCTACCCCACACCTAGGAAAATCTTATCTAGATTCAAGGTTTGGCACAACACTTGAAGAGGAGTTCCACTCATGGATAGCAAGAAACTAGCCAAAAATTTAATTCATTCCATCATGTCATTCATGTGTTCTAAAGATATTCCTCCATGTGTATCCATGTGTGGACCCCACCAAGGCCATATGTGGGCCCTACTTGGCTCCAATGTCCGCTTTCCATTCAAAGAGACCCTGTGTAATCCTGAATCTGATCCCATACCAATCCCCACATCAGTCTCCTAACCACTACTAACCCA
>JAOXJP010228111.1:0-11178 GCA_025762735.1 Platanus orientalis | reverse complement strand
ATTCTCCCACTTCAAGTCTATCAGTGTAGAATGCCTTTCAAGGTCCCTTTGTATGGAGCACAATGATTATAGATAGAACTCTAACAATTGCAGTTCTCAGACAACCATTTTTACTCGACTCTTAATGAAGGATCTTTATCTCCAAGACTCTAAAACTTTCAAAGCTTTTAGAGCCTTTAAGTAGCCCTCAAAACATTAGGGTTTCGTCCCTTAAATGGTCACAAGATCCCCACTAAAGATGGAGATTTGCAAGTTTTAAAAAAACACAGAGTTTCCATTTATGTCGCTAGGGACCGATCCCAGTTTATTTGGAATCGGTCCCATGTGATCGATCCTAGTGAAGGTGTGACCGGTCCTAGTGAAAGTGTGACTTGTCCAGCATGACTGATCCTAAAAAAATGGGGATCGGTCCCAATACTCATATTTGCATTTTTTGCATTTTTTGTCATGTTCTCCACTTAGGTCTTTTGGATTTGTAGCGGGGCCTTTTCTATGGTTGTGTGGGTGATCTCTAAGTCCACAAGCCTAGGCTTGGTTGGTCACATCAAGTTTTACCTATTTGAATCACTTTATCTGCCTCGACTTCCCTTTGCTCTTGTTGCGGTTCATTATGTCTTGTTTTTGACTTCTTGAGGTTTCCTTTTTCATCTAGCAGCTGATCACATACCCATGTATTACCACATTCTCTGACATGGAATTGATAATACTCAATAGAATTTGCTCAAAATATTCAAATAGAAAAACAATTTCAATTACGTGAGAAGAAGGAAAATCAACTAAAATATCTTGCAAAAGCAAACGTGGTGGAAGAAAGACTAAAACAATCCAAGACAAAGAATGTGATCAACTCCAAACAAGGATTCAAGAAGTACAAGAATAATAAGGAATGCTTTTATTGCAACAAGGTTGGAGACTTTAAGACAAATTGCCGATTGTACTTGAAAGAAAGAGGAAAGCAAAGAGGGGTCTCCTTGCAAGAAGAAAGGTATATCTCAAGTTCATGTGACCGAAGAATCCGAGCCGCAATTGTTCGGAGGTAAATATAGAAGGAAATGGTGGTGAGTGGTGGGTTGATTCTGGGGTAACAAAACATGTTATTTTTGATAAACACATGTTGAAATCCTTCCAAAGTGATGACAATGAAAATATACTTTATATGAGAAATTCATCAACCGCTAAGGTGTTAAGATAGAAAAATGTAAGACTTTAGTCTAACTTTGGAAAATCATCTCACCTTAAACAATTTTTGTATATACTCGAGATTCGAAGGAATTTAGTTTCTTCTAGTTTTCTAGTTATACATGGTTTCAAGATTGTCTTCAAATCAGATAAGTTTATATTGATGAAAAATGGAATGTTTGTGGGCATGAGGTATGCTTATGGTGGCATGTTCAAGTTCAACATTAATAATTAAATTTCTTCTTTTGTTCATATTGTTGATTCTCTTGATTTATGACATTCTGGATTAAGACATGTACACTATAAATCTATAAAAAAAATATGATTAAAGTAGAATTACTTTCAAAATGTCAAAACGATAAACTAGAAAAATGTGATACACGTGTAAAATAAAAAATTACTAGAAAACCTTTTCATAAGATAAAAAGAAATACAAAATAATTAAGATTAACACATTCCGATATATGTGAATTAAATGGGCTAGTAATTCTTAGAGGTAAAATATATTTTATTACATTTATAGAAGATTATTCTGGATATACTTATAGATATTTAATTATAACAAAAGATGAGACACTGAACAATATAAAAACTTACAAAATTGAAATAGAAAATCAACTAGACACAAGAATTAAAATATTAAGATCAGATAGAGGAGAAGAATACACCTCAAATAAGTTCATTAGTTTTTGTGAAAAACAATGAATAATAAATCAAACATCTACACCTCAACAAAATGGGATAACAAAAAGGAAAAAAAATAGAATCTTAATAGAAATGGTAAATACTATGCTAATAAATTTGGGTTTGACATCTAGTTATTGGGATATTGTAGTGAAGCTTTACTTATAGCTTGTTATGTTTTAAATAGGATTCTCCCATAAAGAAATAAAATTACACCATATGAATTTTGGAAGAAACATAAACCAAATCTAAAATATCTTAAAGTGTGAGGGTGTAGAGCTTTAATAAAACTTTTAAATCCTAAAATATAAAAATTAGGAAATAAAACAATTGGAAGTGTCTTCATAAGCTATACCCAAAATAGTGAGGCATGTTGATTTTCAACCTTAAAAAATAGAGATATAATTGATAAAAAAATTATTATAGAATCAATAGAAATGATATTTTTTGAAAATACTCTTTTTTACAAGTAAGCTTATGTACCTACCACCTCTAAAGTTCTTACAAGAAAAGACACCGTAGAGGTTGAAGAAAAAAAACCTAGAAGAAGTAAAAGAAAACAAGAAACCTCTTACAACTTAGGAAAAATATTTTTATTTATTCTTAATATAAGGTGATAAAAATGATATTACAAATTCTGTAATGATTTTAAATATAGATGAAAACTCTAAGACATTTAAGGAAGCTATAACTTCTAGGGATACTTCATTTTGAAAAGAAGTCAGATCTGATGAAATGGATTCTATTATGGCAAATCAAATTCGGAAACTAATTGACTTACCTCTACGATATCAACTAATAAGTTATAAATAGATATTTAAGTTTAAGAGTAGATGGATCAAATGAAAATTTTAAAGCTAAAATAGTAGCAAACTGATTTAGACAAAAGAAATGAATTCATTATTTTGATACATATGTCTGATAGCTAAAACTACTATTATTAAAATATTGGTTATACTAGCTACAATTTATGATCTAGCAGTGCATCAAATGAATGTTTAAATCGTATTTTTAAATGATGACTTAAATAAAAAAAATTTACATGGAACAACTTGAGGGTTTTGTATGACTAATCAATAACATAAATTATGTAAATTAATTAAGTCACTATACGGTTTAAAACAAGTACCCAAACAATGGCATGAGAAATTTGATCAAATAATCCAATTTTAAGGTTTTTTAGTAAATAAAGTTTTCTCAAAATTTGTTGATAATAAAACTATGATTATTTTCTTATTATTGATGACATGTTAATATTTGGTATAGATCTTGATGTAATTGTTGATACTAAAAAACATCTATCATCTTGCTTTTCTATGAAAGATGTAGATAATACAAATGTCATCTTAGGAATTAAACTAATATAAAATAGTAATGAAATTGGTTTTACATAATCTCATTATATTGAATATATTCTTAGAAAATTTGAACGTTTTGATGAGAAACTTGTATCTACATCATTTGACCCTAATATAAAGCTTTCAAAAAATGATGGAAGATGTATAAATCAATTGAAATATGTTAGTGTCATTGGTAATTTATGTATGTTATGCATTGTACAAAATCATATATAACTTATTTTGTTGGTGTATTAAGTAGATTTACTTGTAATCATGGTTATTGGTATTAGAAAGTAATTGATAGAGTATTTAGATATCTAAAAAAAACTATTAATTATGGTTTAAGATATTAAAGACAATCTAACATACTTGAAGGATATACAGATGCTAGTTGGATATCTAATTCAGATGATTCAACCAATGGATGAATATTTACCATTGGTGGTATTGTAGTATCTTGGGAATCCAAAAAACAAACTTGCATAGCTCACTCCACTATAGAAACGAAATTTATTGCATTACCGGTTGTTGACAAGAAGAAAAATGGATAATGAATTTACTTTATGAGATACCATTATAACTTAAACTAGTGCTTTCCATTTTTTTGCATTATAATAATGAAGTTACACTATTAAGAGTATACAATAGAATGCATAATGAAAAATCAAGACAACTTAGTCCGATGCATTTATATGTGAGACAACTTCTGAAAGATGGAATAATCACATTAGAATATGTTTGATCGAAAGAAATTTAACCGATCCTTTTACAAAAGGCCTTTGAAGGGATATGATTTGGAAGTCATCTAAGGAGATGTGATTAAAGCTTATAAACTAAGTTAACAAGGATGGATGCCCAACCTGCATTCAGGTTCAACGAGAAAAATTGGTCACATAAATCAACTATATGCACTAAACAAAGATACTACTGTCTCTAATTCATCCACAATTAGTGCCTATCTATATGGATAAGGAATGCTGAGTATTAGTACTTTTAATGAGTCTACATCTGTATAGAAAAGTATAGGCCATACAAATACACTTTAGATAGATTCACATATGTACGTGTGGAAGTATGGCCACTTTCTATGAGATATTAGGTTTGTTCACTAGAGTACTTACTAAATAGGATAAAAACACTAGACCGTTAATGTGTTGGCTATGCTTGAACAACAGTAAGGTAAATTGTGTATTCGATAAATCTAGTTTAGTTGAAATGAGGTTTTTAGTTCAAAGCTATGGTTACTAAGCATCTCGACAAACTTTAATCTATTTGGAATAAGTGAAGGTTCAAATCAAGTGACACCTTCATCTATGCATAATAAACCACCTACTCGAAAATGTAGTTTGTTTTATTTTCCATATTTATAGAATTTTCTAAACTTTTAAAATAGTGGGGAATTGTTGCATATTTTAAAGTTTAGTGAATTTTTCAAATAATTTTATGATAAACTAGTTTTATTTTAAAGTTTTATTACAAAATTATTCAAAAATAGTTTCTTTTAACCTAAATTAAATTTTAAATAGCTAGAAATATCAAACTAACAAGTTAGATAGATCAAAGGTAGGTCGATCAATTGAACATAATGGAATTTTTGGAATTCAGACCCATTCAATCGATCGAAGGAGGTCAGATCAATCAAGCAAAATGAGTATTGACTTGGACACTTTCATTAATCGATCAAATTATTCAGATCATGAAAATTTTGATAAATCAAAGTCGCATAACTCCTCACATGAAGGGGTGTCTAATGTGTTTGTAGACACTAATAAGTGACTAATTACATAAAGGAGTGCATAAGGTGTCTATAAACACTAATAAGTGACTCTATAGGCCACACAAATAATCACAACCAATGGCTAAAAGCATCCATACAAAATCTAAAATAAAAGAGTTCTACCCATGTTTTAGAAACTTTAAAATCGTCTATTTTTCTCTACAAAACGTTTATGGATTTCTCTAACATTTTATTTTAAATAGTGTTCATTTCTGGGCGATAACATTAAGTGTTAAGGGTTGATATCATGGTGCTGTAAACCACCGATCAACAACACAACTTTCTGGTTGGCTCATTTTATCCTAGAGACAGATTTGCTGAATCATTACAGTCTTTGTTTTATTCATTAAGAATAGAGTAAAGGGTGAATACTATCTTAAGGAAAGCATGATCCATGACTTGAGCATTGTTACTTATCATCTTGTCTCTTCTCTGTTTATTGATTTCTAACAAATACTTTCAAAATAGGGTATGAAGAGTAGGACAAAGAATCAGCTTACTATACTCGGTTGAAAGGGATTTTGACAGAGTGATTCCAAACTATATATATCTTGTAATATTCATGAATATTCTTTAAGAAATTTATTGTAACCTCTACATAGGAAACTCCCCCAAGTGTATACCTTTAAAGATATAGTTTTAATCCTTTGTAATTCTTTATCAATACCAACATATTATTCATCATCTCCTCACAATTGTGAGAGAAAACCATTCTATTATCTTCATATTCCTTATGGTACTAGAGCGTCACATGCCTGAGTATGATTACCTTCTTCTAACTAACTTTCTCTCTTCAATGCCGTCATTAACCATAGCTACTATTTCACTGATGGAAAATCTCACTGATAAAATCTGGTTTGAAAAAATCAAATCCTACTATTGATTGAGAATGTTAATTTACTCAAATCGTATATTTGCTAATGTTAAGGAATCATAGTAGTCCATCATGTTTGATGGCAAGAAAGAAATAAACCTTGTGTACGTGAGTTGGAGAAGATATAATTAGTTGATGAAAAGTCTTATTTTTGGAACCTTAACATAAGAGGTTCATGGCTTTGTGATTAGGCTTGATACAACAAAAAAGATCTGGTTACACCTCAGGGAAACCTTTGGAAGAGCTTCCTAAGTGAGAAAACTAGGACTAATTCATCAACTCCAAACCATTCAAGAAGGTAGCCAAAGCATAACAGAATATTTGAAATCAATTAAAAATATTTTTGATGAATTATCTACTATGCAAAAGTCTGTCTCTAATCGGGATACATTTTTTTGGACTATTAATGGTTTGGGTCCAAGGTTTGATAGTTTTACTGATGCTATCATGGCACAACATCCCCTCCCTATTTTCTTTGAGCTCTTTGTTTCTCTTCTTGCTTTGGAAACCAAACATGTCTAAATCTAAAGCCTATTTAGGCCAAAGACAAAACAAGTCCAATAAGGGTAGCAAAAATTGGAAAGAATAAGAACGCGCATCCTTTGATTCAAAAGGGCACGGATTTATCCATACTAGCCAAAGAAAAAAAATCAGAATACGCAATGCAAAACAAACAAAAATGGTACATAGAATACCAATCAACGGGAAATAGGCAACTCATTCTCTCGTATTAATCTTCCATTGTGCCAAATTAGCAAGAAACCTAGGTATGATCCTCTTTGGTGCTGACATCGTTTCAACCATGTGTATCATGCTAAAGTAATACCGTAAACACTAGCCATTATGTCGATCACCGATTCTTACAATCCAAAATGGATCCCTGATAATGGTGCCACCTCCCATATGGCAAGTAATGCAGGTATACTTCATTTTATATCTCCTTATACTAGTTTAGATAAAATTCTTATTGGGAACGATAATGCACTACCTATAACCCATATATTGGTAATACTAGTTTTACAACTTCAAATGAATATTTGAAATTAGATAATGTTAAAAATCTTCTATTAGTTAGTCAACTGATTGATGATCACTCATGTTTATTTGAGTTTAGGATTCTCGCCAGGGGGCCTAGAGATGGTGGACTATACACATTAAGGAGGGACACAACCAATAAGGTATTCTATTCGTCAAGGCAATGGAAAACTTTAGAAGATGTTTGCCATAACATTTAAGTCATCCCTATGCAAAAGTGGTTTCTCTTCTTAACTCAAAGAATTTTATTTATGTAATTCAATGGAATAAGAGTGGTTCAATTTACTCTAGCTGTCAACTTGAAAATAGAAATGGGTTAGGGAACACCGCACTGATGATGGTGACAATCGACATTTGTGAAATTGCCTATACGTGTTTGGATATCTAAAATCTGATCCAAAATCTGAATTATTTAAACGGTTAGGATACAAATATAGTTTTATAATATCCACAAGATATAGGATAGGATACAAATATGCTCATATCTAATCCGAATCTGGTCCGCATTTGCAGCACTACTTAGCGCCTTCCTTTTCACTTGGGTGTGTAGTTCAAAATTGGGATGTGATTTCAAAATGCAAATTGAATACAATCTCAACTCAGAGATTACAACCGAAATTACATTTTTATCACAGAACAGTTGCTTCGTTTCAATAAAGAAGTAAGAAATGGGATATCTTTTTGTCATGTGACAATGGTCCCTTTGGATGAATCTTGCCATGTGAAGAGGGAGTGATCTCGAAGAACGTGTGGAACCCAGTTGTCGCAGCTGCCACATGTAAAAATCCTTAGTAAGTTTTCGCATGTCTAGGTGCACTGCATTGCCGGCATTAGGTTCAAATCATTTCCAATCTGATTAGAGAGATATCATGCCAGTATAAATGGGTATTTTGATAAATATATAGGTGTTTATCTATTATAAATTTACTACAACACCTTCCTTTTAACCCATGTGTTTTTACACTATCAATCATCATGGATAACAAAAAAGGGGAGATTTCTGCAACGGGCTATGCCACCCATTACTTATTAGGGAAGTCGCATCCGTCCCATCGCAAGCACCTACAATGTCATAATCACGTTGGTTTATCCTTTTTATTGCATCTCGATTGGTAAAAGGTCAATATCCAGTACTGGTCCTGTAACTACGGATGCTGGGGAGGGGTGTGAACAGAAACAGACCTAACCTTTGGCTTTTTTTTTTTTTTTTACGTGGCTACTCATAGGATTCAAACTTGCATTTTTTTTAACCCTGACACCCCAAGCCATTACCATTACCCGGTACATGTGGTCAATTGGTATTAGTGTGATATCTCTCCAATCAAACGGGAGATGATTCCAACTCTTTATGCACCAACACAAACTAGGACTGTTTTTCACTCGTAGAAACCGGCCTCAAACATGAATCTATAGCTTTCGGTATGGAGGTTGAACCTCGTTTCTAAACTGTTTGGGTGCGTGTTATTCAATGTTTTAATGCAAAACGCCACTGCCGACATGACCCTTCAACAGTTGATTTTGAAGATAAACGCGTTTGATTCATTAAAGAGACATTGTCAACTCAGTTTAAGCAGTGATTTTTCAGCCACCTAGTCCACGGGATTGGTTCGTCATAAACCTAATTCTTGCTCCCACGCGTGAGTCTCACTAATTATACTCGTACTTTCCATTACTTTGAAGTTTGAGGACCGCTATTGTTGCATTACAGAGGTGTTTATTGACCATTCAAAGCGAAAGTGCTTGATTAAAAGGTTATAATTCTTCATTTTGGCCAACTTTCAAATCAGTTTTGTTGAATAACGAAGTGGGTATTTGGAAACCACGTGAAATTGAAAGCATGTCATGTTGTTTCTACTGGCATTCGATATGACTTTAATCATAAAAGCCTAAGAAATAAATAAAAATAAGGATGTGATTCTACTGTAGACTTCAAATTATTTTGAATACGGTCAATGAATGATACGGCTTATGATTTCGCTTCACATGGTTTGTTGGCGGTGATTCAAGTACACCCTAAGTCTGGGAATGGTGGATTATTAAGACATCAAATTAGCTATTAATTATAATCTGATTCATCAAAATCTTAGAGTCGATTCGTAATCTTGGTTCACTTGATTTGACCTCGAATTTTTTTTGACCAGGGTTGGCTGTGTTGGATCGGGTCACAAAATACCAACCTAATCACGGCTCGAGTTAATCTGGTCATGTCCTTATGACCGATACAAGTATGTGGGTTGCCAGTAGGGGTGACAATTCGTGTTGACGGGTTGGATTCGGGTCTTGTTGAGATATGGGTATATGAAAATATGGCTCAACCCGACCCTGACCCTGACCCATTTATTAATTGTGTCACTGACCCGAAACATGTTTACAGTCAACCCTAACCCACTTATTTCGTGTTGGGTTTGTGTCAGATTCACAGGTTATGTGGTAATTCGTGTTGGTGGGTCAGATTTCACTGTGTCAAATTAAGGGTATATGACTATGTGGGCCAACCCGAACCTGACTCATCTATTAATCGGGTCAAAGTGGACCCACTTTGACTGAAAACAAGCTTAGAGTCAATCCTAACCCTCTTATTTCGTGTCGGGTCACGGGTTCACGGGTCATGTCAAACAGTGCCACTCCTAGTTGGCGGGTCGGGTCAATAATTACCACTTACAAATTGATTTACGTGAACTAATTAAAGGAACATAGTAGGCTTTAAGACGTCACTGTTGATTTAAGACTGCAAATTGGTTTACCACCTTCAGATGTTTGACTAATGGACCATGACAGTGACACTGATAGGGTTCATTTGGGTTCCCATCAGGATAAAGAGAATATCTTGTGAATCTTCGAAAAAAACAAGACTGGTGGTGGAGCCAATCGGTTGACCTTTACATCTCTCATGTGGTGGCCCTCGGCTCAAAGCTGGTTGAACCCAAAATAGAAAAATGTTGAATCAAGTCGAGAGAAACCCAGACCAATATTTGGTCTGACCATCACCCATCAGTCATTTTGGGCCAATCCACTTCATGGGCCACACCTTGGGTTGAATATAACTCAAAATTTGTTCAGATCAGGCCCCACCTTCGATCGGATGGTTAAGATTATTTGCTCACATAATTTTGGGGTTACATATATATGATACAAGAACTGATGGCCCATTTATTTGGACGATCCAGATTGGTGATCATATACATTCCCAAGCCCGTCATATTGGGCGTCTGGATCAAGAGAAATTCTAGGGTTTTACAAGAAATTGTTGGTGGGGATTGGTATGTCTCAACCGTATGAGCATCCCCATGCTTCTTTTTGAACAGAAGAGACAAAGAAGGGCACATATAGCGACCCACCAAATATCTAAATGCTACATTCCTCCATCATGAGATTTGGAAGTCTTTGAAATTGATTGAATTTGGATGTGAAGGAAGGAGAGAGTGGCCATGATTACCGCCATGGAATTCAGGGGAAGGGACAAGAGACCGTGGCCTTCATATTAGCTTAGCTCTCTTATTGCTTGCAATGTTCTCTATTATGGGAAGTACTTATTACTTGTTAGAAAAACTGAATTCGAAATCATGAAAATGTCGGATCCGTATGTGACCCTAATTTCTTATATACTGTATATTTTTCGTCTGTTTTCAATTGTATATATAGTGAGGCTGTGTTTGGCTGCATTGTTTAATGCATTGATCTGTCTTTGTCTAGCTAGATCATCGCTATCCATCGTTTGGCTCGCAAGAATTATCGTGTGTGATATGTTTTTATTTCACTTTTTTTACTGGTGGAGAGGTTGTCCATATTGCATTAAAATGATTATTCCAATTATCCATTGCATAGAAAACACACAACCAAACACACCCTTTAAATTTTGGAATCTCCAATCATGGTTTTAATAAATAGCCCTTATAATATGCTCTCTTGATAAAATCCATTATTTTTGTTATAACAACATTCTACTGTTATTTTCAGTTGTTATTGCATCTTAATATTGTTAATAATGCTTCACTGATTTATGTCAAATGAAATATATAAAATATCATGTTTAATAGTAAAAAAATTTACGTATTAAAACAATGGGAAAAAGTACCGATCCATATGAATTAAAGAATGTCAAACAATGTTACTCCCGTTACATTAGATATTTAAAATCTTGAATTTTTTAAGGGAGCAGCTTGGATAATGTATGGATGAAATTTGTACTGATGCGTTCGAACAGCACCAAGGGGCGGACCGATCGACCCATCCCAAGGTCCAACTACGAGCTTTTTAACTGCAACAACTTAAATATACGCTATTGGAGC
>JAOXJP010228110.1:0-11178 GCA_025762735.1 Platanus orientalis | reverse complement strand
ACAATAGGGTTTTTAAGGTTGTTGCCCCACTCTTGTCTTTTACAATAATAACCCCAATCTAAAAAAAAGCAAATTACTATCTTGCCCTTATTACATAAATTAAAATAAAGTGAGTTTTACTCAACCAAACAACATGGGACTCAAAATAACCAGAAAATAAAACTAAAAAAAGAGTAACACTTCAGCCCCTTTGTGTGCACTCAGGTGGGCCCCACATGGGCTATCTTGTGGGCCCCACATGCTCCCGAGCTACTCGAACCACAACGAACGAGGATCAACCCTCCTCCGACGCTGGTACACACGATGAGGGATGTCCTCATGACTTAAGATACACAAATTAATATACTTCAAAATCCCCCCTAAGGAGGAACACTATTCTCTCCTGGAAAAACACTTGGGGAGCTAAGCACGAGTTCACACAATGTGCACAATGCTACATCTGGGAAAATACTTCCACCGGGATTCGAACTCACAACTAAACCTGCTCTGATACCATGTTGACGGTAAATTAACCAACTCTCCTAAGATACATAAATTAATATACTTCAACACATACCCCCGCTTAATTAAGTAATGATCATTAGGACACTAAAGGGGACTACTGACCATGTGAAGAACTGAATTTTTTAGGGGATTGATTGAGCCCATACCACTTTCCAAGGGAAGTCCATAGGGGAGTGCGCATACAGCATATCATGCAAGATTTGGTTGAAAAGGTACGTGAAGGTAGGCAAACCCATTTCCTTATACTTACTTTAATGCCAAAACTTATAGCTATTCAAGATACCCAAGAGATCAACGGCTTCAATTTCCTAATGGAAGCAAAGCTAGATCAGAGAGAGATAAAGATAGAGAGAGAGAGAGAGAGTTACATCAGAATATGAACATCACAAAAAAACTTGCTTTATAAACCCTCCTTGGGAAAGAGAACCTGCTAACTTGTTTAACCAATCCCAAATAGCCATTGATGGAGGGCATGGTTCAATAAAAATCTGGAAATTCTCATTGTTTATAGTGAGTACAAGTAGGCCTTGTATATTCCATTGAGCTCCTATTAGGGTTGGCTTCCCAACAATGGCTATTTGGAATCAGGATCCAATTGTGAAGAGAATTGGAGGACACCTTGACATGTAGAAGAAAACTTACTTTCCTCTTGGCATTATTCTATCTTTCCGTAAGGAGTTGGATGTAATTGCTTACAATCGAATTATGACAAAATTCGGAAGAAGCCACCATAAAGGAATTGAGTTTTACTTCTCAAGATTGTATAGATTGGTACAAAGATGGATTACTTGTGGAGGAGTGTTTAAAAAAATAGGAAAACAAATTTTACGACTACGGATTACATTAGAAGAGTGTTAGAAAAATACGAAGACACAAATTATACAACTTCTACCTTTCAAGGAAAATCTCAATGGACAGGAATGGTGCAATGGTTCCAACTCTTCTCAACATCCTTCAAGGGGAATTCTTTCCAAGCAATGGGTGATGAAGTGTCTAGAGAAGTACCATCCGAGGCACTTATCACCGTGCTCTCTCCAGTCTCCACAACATTTTGTTAAGGGAGGTGATGGGGCTTCTTTTGTTTCCAAATTTACGAGTGCTTTGATGCCTCCAAGGATCAAAGATTCTTTTTTGTATTTTTTATTTTTTATTTGATTAGAGAAAAATACATTAAATTAAAATTATAAAATAAGGGGATAAGAAATCCTCCACAATACAAAACATAAAATATAATAAAGCAAGATGATGCAAGATAATTCCCAAAAACCACACAATAATCGTCAGATTATAATGCGGAAGCAAAATTTCAGGAATGGATTGTAAAACACACACAAGTAGTCACAAATTTAAATTTTAGAGATTAGAATAAAAGAATTAGAGTTAGAAGGATTTAGAAGGGAAGAAGAGAAAAAAAAAATTTGGGAGAAATAACCTAGAAGGGTAATTCCATAATTTCTGGACAGAACCCTGAAATCACTAGAATACCCATACTAATGCGTCAGAAAATTTTGAAATTTCTACAGTACATTCTAACATGTTCAAGGGGGGTTATATAGTTCAAATTTCAAAGAATTTGGACAAGTTTTGATTTGTCAAATCATTGAATTTCAGAAAACTTTAAGATTCTTTAATGGTGGACTTGTGAAAACAACAAGGAATATTTTTTTTAGATAATTAAACAACAAGGAATATTTGATTTTAAGAGAGAGGGAAGAGGGGAAAGTTCGGGGTTTTATCGGGGATCACGTGGGGATCAAAACCCTAAAAGAAAGAGGGTTTAGAGGGGTGCAATTTCTATAGTATGAGTACCCTAAAAATTCTGTTATGAATGAATCATGGGGTTAATAACAATACAACAAAATCAGAAAATTAGCACCAAAAAAAACCCTAAAATCAAGAGAAGGAGAAGAAAAGGTAGTAGAGAAATGATGAGCAAGAGAGAAAAGAATGGGAAAACTTTACCTATACTTGTTGGAAGAGAGAGAGAGGGGGAGCACTCGATTACCACCCTAGGAGATAAGAGAGAGACCCACAGCCCTCCTTGGGAACACCTAACTTCAAACAAAATTCTTTATTCAATTTCATTGCTTTAATTCGTGGGGAAGGGATGCCTCTTTATAGGCTTACAAACATTAAAACAATAGAAAGTTTCTCATCTTAGAAACTTCCTAAACTCTCTAAACTTGTTGCCTAAGCATTTCTAAAACTAAACTTCCTAAACTTTTAAAAATCTAATATTTTTTAAAACACAACCTTCTAAAAAGACTATTCCTGTCACTCACTGATACCCCTTTAAGAATTTGGTCATAACTTTCCCAAATCACTTCGGATTTGCACAATCTTGGTCTTGTTAGAAAGGTAACTGAATAACCTCTCTAATGACACCAAAATCAAGCCAGAAAAACAAGTTTTGACCTTAGAAAACTTAGGCTAAAAATCAGTTTCGGGATTAGCCTAAAATCCTAAACTAACCTTGGCTTTTAGCCATATTACAAATAAACCCTTGCAAATAAAAATTCCTAATATACCATTGACACTATTGGCCTTATTACAAATAAATTTCCCCCTTACAAAATCCTAATTAAACCCACATAACACTCTAATTTAAATTTGGCCCTCTTATGTGGGGCCACCAACATAAGTCTCATTATGTTGTCCGCACCACAAGAGATGCACAAAAACACTGCCCCAACCTTGTTAAACAATTAAAGCCCTATAACAGAATTCCACTCTCAGAAGCATCCCATTCCCAATGCTCCCACAACCCTTACATTTCAAAGCCCAAGAAACTAGTTTCTCTTTTCCCTTTTATACATGTTGAAATAAAGTTCCACAGCACCCTAAAAAACCAAGTTATTTCATTCCATCCACAGGATCACAGCGACCATACCTTCCATTCATATGAACAATGGATCTACAATTTTTTTTCGTTCGATATTGTACCACAATAGGCATACATATGTTAAATATAGTCATTTCCTCATCAAGTTGTCCATCATTGAGATTTCCCCAAAGCCGTTGTCCAAACCAAAAACTGGATCTTAGATGGTACCAGGTAAAAAACCAAATCTCCAAGGCAACCTCTTTATCTAGGAAGACTCAATCTGCTCAGAGCAAACCTTCACTTGAACCTTCTTCCCCAGCCAAAAGACCATAATCTACGACCTTCTTTATCTATCCGAGGTTGGCATTCCTCTAATCTTCCCAACAAGTTAATAATTGATAGAACTTCCTAATCAAAACTTGGTCTCCTCAGAATTGGCCAACATGCACCATTCCCTATTCCCTGATTGGACATCGCATAATCTGCTATCTTCACTTGTGAATCTGAAGTCAATGCATAAACATCCGAGTAAGTCATCTTCGGAGGCAACTCCCCACACCACCTGCCCTCCCAAAATCCGATTTTGAGCCCAGTACCAACCTGATATCTGACTCCTTTCCTAGAAGTCTAAAACTGCTTCATCATCCCCTTACAGAGACTCCTTTAATAAGAGTCCCTCACTTTTCTAGGGTTCCAATCATCGTGAATACCATAATTCTCTATAACCACCATTTTCCATAGATTCACCCTTTCCAAAGTGCCAAAGCCATTTCCACAAAAAAGGCTTCATTCATATCTTCAATTTGACAAAGACCCATGCTCCTTTTATGCTTCAAGATACATACTTTGTCCCAAGCCACTAGGTGCCGGCTTGATGCATCTTCCCAACCCTTTCATAAAAATTATCTTAGAAGTTTTTTCCATGTTTCAAGCCACCTGGCAGAGCGATAAAGTAGATTGGGATACTAGCTACAGCGGCCTTTATAAAAGTCACATCGCCCCTCTTAGGCGTTGTATTTCCATCCTTTCAACTGTTTTTGAATCCACTATAACACTGGGCTCCAAGCCTCCTTCTTAAAAGAAGCACCCAGGGATAGGCAAAGATACATCTGGTAACTGACCCATTTATCACTCATACTTGCTGCCAACATATCCAGATTGGCCACTCCTACCACTATCAACGAGATCTTCAAAAAATTCAACTGTTTCCCTGAGACTACCTCAATACACATCTCAAAAGTATGATTTGTGAATTGCTGCACATAATAAGAGTTTCATTGGCAAACTGAAGATGATGAGACACCCTTAAGCTTCAATCACAATTTTTATCCCCTCAATCAGCCCATTCTCTACCACCCTGACAAGCATGTTTCCCAACACTCAGCCACTTATAGAAAAAGGAGGGGGGGGTAAAGGAGCCCCACTGACTTAAACCTCTAGAGCAAGCAAAATGCCCCGTTTACCAATTGAAGCAGGACAGCTTGTAGAGTGTTGAAGTCCTTCAAATATGGGCCCAAAGTAGACTCAAAATAGGATTAAAACAGTTCACAATGATTAGGCTTATTTAGGATTATAGGAAGACAAGCTTAGGTTATCAATTCTGGATGCAAATCTGGATAGAATTTGGAAGGAATGAAAACCCAGTCTATAGATATCCAAATGAGAAATTTTACATGGCAATAGGTTTATGGATGAATAATAAACTAAAAAATTTCAGCTAAGAGAAGTTGACTAATATGGTATCAAAGCCGAGGGTGGGTGGGATTCAAGAATCCTGAGTGGATCGTATGGGATAAGCATACGGAAGAGGATTACCAAAGGATATGACTTCTTCCTTTCACAGATTGGTTACAAGGTGGGGGCAGGAACCAGGGTAAGATTCTGGAAGGATGCATGGTGTGGGAGCACCCCTGACCCCACTGATGTTAGATATTTATGAGATATATTTGCTGTCTTCATGCAAAGATGCTTTAGTGAACCACTTTCTATGAAGGGATCAGGGGTCTATGATGCGGAACGATTCGGAATAACTTCAAATTAATAAAAAGTAACTCAAAAATAAAAATCTGGAATTTTCGGTCAAGGGGCAAATCTGTAATTTTTCAGAAAGTTTGTAAAATTATGAAAATACCCCTGGCAAGTGCCATAAATTTCCAAAACTTTAGGGTTATTCAAGGATCTCTAGTAAAAATTTCACAAATTTCTGAGCACTCTTACCTATTTTCCCTAGAAAATCCTCAAATTTGTGAAGGTTCTTTAATAGAGAATTTAATAGGAATCCAAAGAATCAAACACCACTTCAAAAACAAACTTTCCAGGAGCTGTGCTTACCTCTTAAAGCAGTCACAAATACCTCTTCAAAAGTGCTAAAGCCTTTCTCAAACTTTTCTCCAAGGTATAAAAAAAATCCCACAAAAATTCTGCTGAAGAGTAAGTGCCGCCAGCCCCCATTAATGACCTCTCCTATTTATTAGGGAGAGGTTTGGGGAGATGGGAAACTGTTCCAGGTGGGTCACCCAAGGGGTATGGATACCCTGGTGGAAGGATTTGATCAAAGATGATGGGGTCATGGAACACTGTTAAAAAATTCTGAGACGAAGAAGATGATGGGAAGAACACCTACCAATAAGAAGAAGAAGAAGAAGAAGAAGAAGGAATGAAAGAACAACAACAAATAATCTGAGAAGAGGAGGAGGAAGAGAAGAAGATGAAGAAGATTGAAGAGGGAGCAAATTCCCTTACCTTGGGAAATCGTGAGAGAGGAGATACGAGCCCACTCGTGGATAAACAAATTTTTTTCTGTTCTAAAAGCTGTTGAAAATCATTACATCCTTAGGGTTTTAAACCTCTTAATAAAAATTGTAATAAAGTGCCCAAATTATACCCCCTAGGACTTGTACGACCAGCACTACTTAAATCCCTTATTTTAAATTTAAGCATAACATAAAGTACCTAAAATACCCTCTAAACACTTTTACTTAATAACTCCCTACTGTATGGTTGTGAAAAGCCTTATTACATGATAATTCCAAGAGGCTCAAATAATTATGAAAATCAAAGAGCGGAAGCAAAATATTTCAAAATTTGAATTGTAAAGCCATCAAGTAGCCACAAAATAGGGGAAATCAAGAAACAGAATGGTAGAACAAAAGTCAGAATGAAATGGAACAAAAAAGATGAAGAAAATAGGGGAAAATACCCAAAAAGGGTAATTCTATAATTTTAGGACAAAAACTCAAAAATTAATTAAGTACCTCTGGTCATGCATCAGAAAAATCTGAAAATTTGCATGGTGATTCTGACCTCTATAAGGAACAAGCGTACCAAATTTCAAGTAATTCCGACAAGTCTAACTATATAAAATTATGTAAACTTTCAGACTGTATAATCTTGTAATTCAACAACAACAACAAACAGCCTTATCCCAACTATTTGGGGAGAATCTTGTAATTCAAGAAACCAGAAAATTAGAGGTAGAAGATGGTTCAAGAACTATATGAAATCAAAGAGAAACTTTAAGAAACTTTGTATGGATGGTAAGAAGATTGACCAAGGAACAAAACCTTAAAACAAAAATAAAAAAAATAAAAGACAAGAAAGAAATGGGTTTTAGCAAAAGGATTTAAGAAAACTAGAAAAATATAAAAAAGATGAAGAAGAAGATGAAGGAGAAGAAATCACCAATCCTCCTTAGGAAATCACCAACCTCCTACTTGAGAAATCACCGACTCAAGTTCAAGCTTAGGCAAACTTGAAGAGCTTCAACCGTATAGGGAAGAGGAGAGCAATTTAGTTTTAAAAACTATATATATTTTTTGATAAATAATGACTTTATTGAAGAAGAAGAAAAAAAACAAACAACAAAAACAACGAGCCCCAAGGGCCTACACTAGAAATTCCGGAATTCCATTAGATCTCACAATACTAGGCAACTCAACCCCCCACTTAGCTAATTTGTATGCAAGCCCATTTTGGGTCCCTGGGACATGCACCAACTCGGTTTTTAAGGACAACACCAAATCTCTGATTTCATGGATGAACTGCGAATATTTCCAAGGGCCAGAAGAATATCCCAAGCCCCACACAACCACCACCAAGGAATCGCCTTCAACCAAGGACACATGCATATGAAGGTCACGAACCTCCCTAAGGCCCATTAGCAGCCCTGTAACCTCAGCTTTGGTAGAATCAGCAACACCAATAGGACCCAAACGACCCTGACAATCTCCCCTTTGGAATCCTGAATAGCACAGCCAAAACCACTTGGCCTCGGATTGCCTAAAGACGACCCATCAAAATTGAGCTTGAAAACACCAAGAGGAGGGGGCATCCAGTATTTGATGGGACTAGTCATCCTCAAGGAAGCAAGCGAAATAAAAGTCTTCTAGTCACGAACAAAAATCCGTCAATGAAAGCCCTTGAAAAACTTTGGTCACAAATAACCAGCTACCCACTTCCTGAATAGTAGAATCAATGTCCTCCTTGAAAGGCTTATGTTTTTTTTTCAAAGATTCTTAAAGTTCATTTCTTTCCTTAAATTTCATATCCCTGTGTGACACAGGCACCCCCAGAAATACCTACCTTTCTCCCCCAAACCACTAACACACCCAAGAGATGTTAAGATTATCGAGAAAATAATTCCAAACAGCTCTTAAGTGCAGTAGAGAAAGATATGGTTCAAGAATTCTCCCTCCTTTCTACACAAAACACACCAATGCGGAGAAAGAGACATGAAAGGTCTTCTCCACTACAAATTATCCATAGTATTAACACGATTAAGGGATACTGCTCAAGAGAAAGCTTTAACCTGAGGGGGAATAGGAGGCTTCCAAATCTTAGAAACCGAGATAGGGGAATGGGAAGGAATTACATGATGTAGTGATAGAAAAACAGACTTGGAATAAAACAAACCCGACGGAACCAAATCCCAAACTCTTTGGTCCTCAAAGGAAGAAGAAAGGAACATGTCATTAAGACTAGACATAAGGTTACCTAAAAACTCCATTTCCCAATCATTAAGGTTCCTGGAAAAAGGCAAAGTCCAAGAAATGCCAGAGGAAGAGTAGGAAATAACCTCTAAGACTTTAGTTTCCTTATTGCATGCAATCTAAAAAGCTTAGGATAAGAGAAAGAGAGACACTAATCATTCCACCAAATATCCTTCCAAAACCAAATGGTATTACCATTTCCCACAACAAATTTGAGATGAGGAGCAACAATGGGATAAAGATCAATGATATTTTTTCCAAATCAAGGACGATGAATGGTTAGTTGAGGGGGGTCAGCATCCCAACCATTTGAGTGACAATCATACTTACTAGAAATAATGGAATGCCAAAGACTCCCTCTTTTTGTTGAGAACCTTCTTATCCATTTAGAAAGCAGCGCCACATTTCTATCCTTCAAGCAACCCACACCCAACCCTCCATGGATTTTATGCCAACATGATACCTCCCAATTGACCAAATGAGATTTTTACTCCCTACCCCCTTCCCAAAGGAAATCCTATTGACACTTCTCCAAATCTTTCACCACTTTAGTAGGCATCTTAAAGAGGGACATGTAGTAAACCGGAATATTTGTCAAAGCTGATTTGATCAAAATGATTCTACCTCCCAAAGAAATATAAGATTTTTTCCAGCCAGATAACTTCTGGTTCACCCTTTCCATTACCGGGTCCCAAAAAACACCTGATTTTTTGCTACCTCCCAAAGGCATCCTAAGATACTTCAACGGCTACTGCTCCACCCTACACCCCAACAAATGGGCATAACAGTACATATCACCCTCTTCAACTCCAATCCTACTTAGGTTCGACTTCGAAAAAAATTACCTTAAGACCCGAGATCGTCTCATAAATCTTAATGATGTATTTTAAATCGGTCACCTGCTCCCCCGAATCATTAATAAAACAAATAGTGTCATCAGCAAATTGTAAACGGGAAATCCGAACACCATCCCTCCCAATACAAAATCGATCAATAAGGGAATTAGACAAGGCTTTAGACATGCTTTAGACATTAGAGCATTAAAAGCATTGGCCACCATGGTGAACAAGAACGGAAATAAAGGGTCACCTTGCCTAATTCCTAGGGACTAACTAAAGAAACCTTTCAATGCTTCATTAAGCATGATAGAGAAATGCGAGTGATCCAAGCATCCCATAATCCAACTAATCCATTTATCACCAAAACCTTTCTTTATAAACACCCACCTCAAAAAACCCCAATCTACTCTGTCATAGGCATTCTCCATATCGATCTTAGATACCAACCCCGACTTCTTCTCTTTCTTAATCTCATCTACACATTCAGAAGCAATAAGAATCTCGTTCGTAATTTGTCTTCCCTTCACAAAAGCTCCTTGGGAGGAATCCACCACCATCCTCATAACCTTGCGAACCCGCAAGGACAAGACCTTAGCAATAATCTTGTAGAGACGGGTAACCAAACTAATAGATCTAAAGTCAAAGAGCTCCACCACTCCTTTATTCGGAATGAGCACCAACAACGTAGCATTGATCCCCAAATTGATCATACCACTCACATAAAATTCCATTAACACTTCTTCTTCTTTTTTAATGAATAACAAAGAATTATATTAATGACAGAAAAGAAGGAGAGAACAAACAAGAAGCAAACAAGAACACAAAAGCAACCAAAGCGGACTACAAACTTCATCACTGCGGTGGTAGCGAGTCTCCTTCAAAACAAGAACTTTGCCCAACTCTCCATTTAGCAATCCTATCGACTAAGGAGTTTTGAACCCAGGGAACATGAATGAGCTCGACAAACAGGGAGTTAATTAGTGACTTGATTTCCGCTAAGAAATGATAGAGCCTCCATGAGCCACATTTCATCCCCCTTCCCCAAGAAATAACAGTCAAAGAATCTCCCTCTAGGATGCACCCTGATGCCCCTTTGCTCTTTGCAAGCTTCAAGCCTCTTCCAATAAACCCATAGTCTCCGCTTGGATAGCATCACAAACCCTAATAGGGCCCCCTTTAGCCCCATAATATTTCCTTAGGAATCATGCCTAACACAGCCATACACCGCCAGCCCTGGATTGCCAAAAGAAGCACCATCAAAGTTTACTTTAAATCTCCCAATATCAGGGGGAATCCACCTTTGCACAGCATTCCGATCATTCCTAGAAGAAACAGAAATACAAGCCACCCAGTCTTAAACCATGTCATTCAAGGAGCATGATTTGAACTCTTTCTTCACCACAGCCCAAGAACTGATCTCACAAACGATAATGTCAATGACAGCCCACACAGTCTTGGATTTATCTTCAAAAATTCTCCTATTCTGCTCCTTCCAAATACCCCATACGACACCAGGAAGGATAACTTTAAGAAACATTTTGCCCCACTCACCTTTAGCTCATCTACCCCACATTCGAAACAAACTATCCATAGACTCAGGCATCACAAAGTATAGATTGAGCTCATTTTTAAAAAAGTTCCACACTTTGAAGGTGAAGCCACAGTGAATGAATATGTGATTCCTAGACTCCGCATCCATCCTACACAATTGACAAATAGAAGGGGATATACACAAGAAAGGTCTTCGTTTTTGTAACACATCCATCGTGTTCTGCTTACCAAGGAACACAATCCAAGAGAAAGCCTTAACCCGAGGAGGGGCAACAGACTTCCAAATACTATCTGAGGGGATGGGACAAGACTCAACATTACTTTTTCAAATTCCCGAAATGGATCCTAGAGGGGGGGTGAATAGGATCTATATAAAATATTTAAAAAAAAAATTTAATAAATTATTCTTTTTAAATAATCTATTCAGCCCCAATTTAATTTACTTAATTTTCTTTTAAACAATATGCAGCGG
>JAOXJP010228109.1:0-11178 GCA_025762735.1 Platanus orientalis | reverse complement strand
ATATATATATATATATATATATATATATATATTTTAAGATAATTAAAATATATGTAAGATTCTATGACGTCCCTCATTGATAAGTTTAAAGAATGATTTTTTATATTGCATATATTCTTGATCTTGCTAGCATATTTATATCATGTGAACATAGTTGCCTCTTGTATCATGATTGAATAATATGCGTAAAGATAAGATAAGGTAAGATGGTTAAGAATGAACAATATTTGAAATGAATAAAGGATAAGAAGAATAAAATGGATAAAGAATCAAAGAAACATAAAGGAAGATAAGTAAGAACAAGGTTAACATGTAAAGGTCTCACCATAGGGAATATGTGAAGGATGTATCAAGATTTGGTCAAGGTCTTACCATTAGAGATATAATACAATGTGCAAAATATAATAAAGTAAAGATATGATTAAGATCCTGCCATTGGAGATATAATCAAGTAAAGATATGGTCAAGGTCCTACCATTAGGGATATAATACAATATGCAAAATATAATCAAGTAAAGACATGGTCAAGGTCCTACCATTAGGGATATAATACAATGTGAAAAATATAATCAAATAAAGATATGTTCAAGGTCCTTCCATTGGAGATTTGATATAATGTGAAAAATATAGTCAAGTAAATATATGGTCATGGTCCTTCCATTGGGGACATAATACAATATGCAAAATATAATCAAGTAAAGATATAGTCAAGGTCCTGCCATTAGAGATACAATACAATGTGAAAATGAATGTTAAGGCCTTACCCATTGGGGAATAATCCAATGTGTCAAAGTACAAAGTAATGTTAAAGGACACACCATTTGATAAAAGAAAAAAAAGGAAAACATATAAGAAGATAAGAAAAGTTATAAGAAAAAAAAATCCATGTCCAGAAGAAAAGAAAGGTTTGTAAGCCATATAAAGGAATAAAATGTTAAGATAAGAAATGAAATTACAAAGACTTCAAAAGTAATGAAAGGTTCATAAACTATGTAAGAATAAGTTATATGAAAGCCCTCTCATTGAGGTATAATTCAATGGTATGATGTATGTGATGACCCTTCTATTAGGGAATGATTCAACGTTGACGTCAAAGAATAAGTAAAGTAAAGGTCCCACTATTGGGGAAGAGAATAACGTATGATAATGGGATAAGAACAGTTCATAAGATATATAAAAAAAAAATGAAACTGTGTTAAGAATGTAAAGAAATTTATGAAAAAAAAATAGACAAAAAAAAAAGAAAGAAAAGCATATAAGCTTTAAAGCTAAAGTAAAGTTATAAGTCTTGTAAGGAAAGAAAAGTATTATGACAAAGAAATGAGAAATATCTAACTTTCACAACCAAAAAAAAGTTCATAGGTCATATAAAAGAAGAAAGTTTCATGGAAGGAAAAGAGAGTACATAAGCAATTAAAAAATATAAGTCCTTAATATGAGTAAGAAAATAAAATGTCAAGAAAAGAGTAAAATCGTATACTCTTTAAAAAGAAGATCAATGTCTATAAGATATATATGAAAAGAAAAAGATGTAGCCTTAAAAGAAAATGATAAGTGAATGTTAAAAGAAGAATAATGAAATTTACTTGAAATGATAAGTGAAATTTGATAAGGTTATAAGTGGTGAAAGAATATAAGGAATGAAAGTATTAAGGATAATGACATGTAAGAGACAATGAATTATGTTGACCAAAGAAAATGGTAAGAGTTTGTGAAAGTTATAATGTAAACAATAAATGCTAAGGTAAAAATAGATTTGTAAGAATAGAAGTTGATCTATATATGTCTCACCATGTCAACTGTCTTGTTATAGCTACTAAATGTTTTGGAATGATGCACATTTACCTTAAAATAGTTTAAATGTCTTGTTAAGAATGTGTAGGATATGCATGAAAACTATTAAGAAATACTTGACAGGATTATACCAAATATCTCTATCATGATATGTTTAGGAAATAGTTACCATGTCATTGTATAGTTACATTTCCATGTATATCGTCTTGCATATATAATACAAGAATGCCCTGTATAAGTAGAATCATGCATATTGTCATATGTATATGTTAGAAGAATGTCATGTATAAATAGAATCATGTATATTGTCATGCCTACTTCCTACATGATGAACCATGATGATGAGTACATAGATCTTGTGATGACTAGTAGATGATATATGTACACTAGTACATTTCTACATTCTAGAAATTGTTATGTATTTTATATAGAGATATATTCAGTATTTTTATATTGAAAGAATCATGTTTTACCCGTTCAGTTCTATAGTAGGTTTTGTATACCTACTTACAAGCCATGGATCTCACCCATCCATACATTTTTTTAGGTGTGATTTAGTGCAAGTGTGTCACTTAGAGTACCTTGAGGTCAAAAGGAAGGCAATGCGGCAAATGATTTTCTTTCTTATTAGTTTAAGTTTATTTTAAACTCTATACTTTATATTTAACCTTCAGTTTGAGATGTATTAAGTTTGAAGTTTGACTTTTGAAAATCATAGTTTTTATATTTGAGTTGTGATAATGGAGGTTCTAACTCTTATCGATGATGAGAGATTAGTGACATGATAGTTAGGATGTTTATACATCATGTTCTTATTTCTGCTGTGTATAGAAGCTTATGATTAGATGTGATTGGTTTTTATTTTGTTGCACATGTTATATTTAAGGTTAAATTTCTTAGTAACCTACAGGGTAAGGTGAATGTAAAAGTTTTATAGTGATTGATATGAATTCAATTAATAGCAACTTAGATTCATGCCTAAATAAGGTTATGAAATTTTGGGTCATTATAGAACTACTCTGACCCAAAGGGTCCCGACACATTTCCTAGCAAAGCCAACCTAGTGGAGCTAACTAGAGCGAGTGATCAGACTAAGATCTACCCAAGTCATCAAGGGTGAATTAACCATCATGGAGCTACCTTGACCTAAAGGGTTCATCTTAAGACTAGTCTAGCAAATAGCTTGGTGATCTCCCAACGGGATTGACCAGTGTAATTGGTCGAATCGGTAGAGAAGACCATAATTACCCAACATCATAGGCCCAATTAGGGTGCAAGCAACGAAGAAAAGTGTGCATTGAATCAGATAAGGATCTGAGCCAGTGCATAAGATCCTTTCCAAAATTCCTGCAACCGATGACTCCAGAAGATAAATCCTGAGAAATCGGTAAATGATCAAGCAACCTTATATTTGCAACAACTAAAGGCTCTTATGGAAATCCCGAGAAAAACGTTTCATCCTCCTCTATAAAAAGGAGGAGGCACGGGACTATAGAGGTATGAAAAAAATCTCAAACACCGGCAATTACTTTTATTTCTCTAAGAAAGCTGACTTTGGCATTGGAGGAACTTAGACCGGCACTAGACCGGTGACCTTCTTCAAGTCCTACTCTCCGTTTGTGTTGTAGGAGCGCTCGGAGGTCTGGTTTGCTATACAATCATCTGAGGAGCATATTCTCTGCATCATCAGTTTTGGAATCAAAATCAGTTTTTATAAGAAAATTCATTTTAAAAAAAAATCTGACTCTCTAAGGCTGGTTTATTACCGAAGTATGTGTGGTTTGCTTATGAATTGACCATACAACATAATTTTGAGACTTTTCCATGGTACCCAATAGGCATGACCGGTTGTCATAAAACCATATTGGCCTGACTGATCAACTAGGAAATCAGGAACTGACCAACATTGTGGTCGGTTCAGCATAAGGATCATATCTGCATTAAACCCAACCAAATTGAAAAAAACCAGCTGGTTTTATGTCAAAGCTGGGTGATTAGAACAGTTGAACCGGACAGGCATGAGCAAACTCATTTAAGTTATTATCAAATTTGGTTTCTTTTCTTCTTCTTTTTTTCTTGTCAAGGGCAACTAGGATTAACACCGACGAACCATTCTAATAGCGGATCCCACCTACATTTGAAAACAGGTTGACGGTCAGGTCAGTTCTGCTAAATATGGGAGAATAATTATATGTGGAACCATTCTAATAGCGGATCCCACCTACATGGTGGGCAGCTATTGTTTTCAAAATTGAGTTGTTGTATTAGGTGCCCTTTGGATGAATTAAAAAATTTAAAGGTTTAAGGCATTACGCAGAGCTGCTTTCTTAGCATTTTACAAGTATCAATACCATGATCTTTTCTGTTTTGTCTAATCTCGAGTAGGGTACGCAACTAGTGTGAGAACTAGATGAATAGGTCCTCATAAGGAAGGGCCTAAAATATTTAATCACATCTCGGTCGGTCTTTTTCCTTAAAGGCATGACTCTCAATAAAGTGGGTGGGGGGGGGGGGGCTTCGTGTGATTTGAATGGAGATGGTGAGATGTAATAGTTAGTGCATCTGTCCTAGAGATTATGTAGTAACAATCATTCCAACATTTCTGTTTTGTTGTGTTTTGTTGGATTGTTCTAGAGAGTACGCAGAACATATATTTGAATGGGCCATCTTCCTTGAATTAGATGACTTTATCACTGGAACTGTTTAAAACATTTAAAAGGTCAAATGAAATACAGTGGTGATAAAGCTGGTCCATTTACCAAAAATAAATAAAATAAAACAAATAAAGCTGGTCCTAAGGATAAAGCTAGTCCCATGATCCAGACTTTCAGTTCTGAACCCTTGATCAATATGTCGTCACCATTTCAACTTTGAAATACCCCAATTCTTAATAGTAGAAGAACCAAGGAGGTTAAAGACCTTGTGTCTACCATTCAATCAATCGAAGACGTGTCACCCAATTTTGAGTGATCAGCCAACGAAATGGAAATATGAGTGGACCGAAAAGAATCTTTTAAAGCCACAACATGTTGATCAATGACCAACAAAACTCAACGTCAACAGTAATTATGTTTACCTTGAACCCTTAAACCTTCAATTGATTAACCTACCATAATAACTTATACCTGATTATAACAGACAGAAACTCAGCCAACCAAATTAAAAGCCTCAAAGAACCTGATATGTCATTCCACTCTGTTTTGGTATTGATAAATATTTGGGCCACTGCTACTGCTTCGATAAATGGTTGTTATCATTCCTATTGCTACTATGATTAAGAGTAATCTGTGTAATGGTTTATTACTTTACATGTCTTAGTAATAATAGATTGAACTTTGCAATCAAATTGTTGGACTATTTAGAATTATTGTTGAGTATAGTGCACCGTTACTGCACATACTATTTTACAACTTATTGCCAACACCCAATGAGTTTGGTTACTTTCCATGTATGTGGAATAATCGAAGTAGCCAAAAAATCAAGCAATGTGTTAAGCTCCTTACACCAATAGCAGACTCAGCAAGGTAGTGGTTGGGAATTGTTCTTTATCTCATCGGCCATCACCTTGGACTCACTATTCACAAGGAAAGATAGGATATGGTAATAACCATAGAGTATGAGAAGTGGAACGCAAAGTTTTTAAAGTGCAAAAACAAAGGGAAGAAGAAGATGTATTCACACACACAAGAGACAGGGATTAATGTGGTTCGGCAAGATTGCCTAGTTTCTATGGACTCATACTAATTCCATTATGTTCAAAAGAAAGATGAACAACTGCTCTACAGAAGTCATCTCTCACTCTCTTCAAAATCTCAACAAAACTAGGGTGTCAACTCTTTACACAAGCAATGGTAGATGCAACCTCGGGGGTGCCTTGTTTTTAGAGGCCACACAAATAGCACTCCCAGCTGTTAATCAAGCTCCATTCTCAAGAATCTCCCACTTGGTGATTGATTGCAAACAATCTAGTTACCAAACAGGAAGGCGAACTCTGTGTAAATATTCTCATATTCTCAAGCTAGAATGCCGGCAGATGATGAACGTCTTCAGCTTCTCAATAGTAACCAACTTAGTAAACATGTTTATAGGATTAATGCTAGTGTGGATTTTCGCTAAAGTAATTATTCCCTCATTCAAAAGTGAACATATAAAGTGATATTTGATATCGATATACTTTTTTAATGCTTGAAAGGATGATTTTTTTTTGCAAGATTAATCGCATTCTGGTTGTCACTATATAATTTGTAATCTCTTTACCCTTTACCTAACTCTTTCAAAAAAGTGGAGTCATACCATCTCCTTACACACTTCCATACTTGCAACATATTTTGCTTCTAAGTCGAGAGAATAACAATTTTCTAGAACCTTGATATCAACTCACTACTATACTACCTAAACTGAAGATGTAACCTATAGTTCTCTTTCTTCCATCTAGATCTCTTATCAAGTCATAATCAACATATCATTACAGAACAACTTTTGCACCACCGTAGCACAACAACAAACCTGTAATACCTCTCAAGTACCTCATAATCCATTTCATCATTTGGCAATGCTGCTTGCCTGGTTATTCATAAACATATTCACAACTCCTACTACATGAGTAATGCTTGGTTTAGTGTATACCATGGCATGATATAGGGGACCAAATTGAAGAAGTGGATAAGCTCCATGATGCTAAATTAATAAAGGTGGTTAGATACCCCCAAATGGTTAGCCAACATAGTGCTAGATCAAAGAAAAATGGCTAGATCCGAGTCTGCATCAACTATAGGTGTCACACCCCGAAAACCTAGACCACATAGGGGCCCTAGATTCGGAGTGGACATTAATCCTTTTATTTAAACCTGAAAATCAATATTTTTATGTTTCCATTCTTCTATTCACATACACAACGGAATTTAAAAATTACATTCATTAATCCATAATCATGAATAAGTCTGACAATTCTAGCAAACCTATATCCATCCATTAAATCTAAACACCTCTCCAATAAATTCTCTAAATTAAATAAAATCTCTGAATTGAAGTAATTGCATCCCATAGATAAATGAAATAAAATAATCCATAAAAACTCCCTCATCAATGAATAAAATCTAAGACAAAGCCTAAATTTAAGTTCTTGAAATAAAGAATTGTAAAAAACTAAATCACCTAAGCTCCAATGTCCCACCTTAGGAATATCTCATCTGCACCTTAAGTGTTTCCTCATCTGAAAAATGTTTGTCAATCATGTGTGAGTTTGAAGACTTGAAAGGTAGCCATACAAAATATACGAAAGGAAAGATGGGTTAAGTTCACACACATAGTTTCATAAAAACGAAATAGAAAATCAAAGTACAATTGTGTGTAGTTCAAAACTTACTTCCAAATCTTAAAACAGACATATCAGTTTATTTCTTAATAGAGGCATGTTGAAAGGGGCTTACATTTTACTTTCTTAACAGATACATGCGGAAAATAGCTTTTATTAGAATTACAAAACCTAACAGAAATCAGATGCTGAAAACTAACAATAAAAAATTATATATATGTATACTGTGACTAACAGATAATTGTAAGCACCTATCGTAAGGCCCAGTGAGGAGGCTCAACAAGTTTCAGCTATTAATGTGACTCATTGATTGGGTACCTAATAACACCTATTATAATCCTGGTGAGGGGTTGTCAGCACCCAAATTTTGACTCGAGTTAATTAATGGAGTTAGAAAGCTCATTAAAGTAGTGTTTAGGATTAGACCTTAGGCCACCCTGATTTAGGAAAGATAGGTCAAACCCTAGCATCCCCTGAACTCTAATCACCAAATCCAGACATGGACTGTAAGAAGTTAGATATTCCCTGTAGAGTCTCTCATGGACACTCCTATCATGAAAACACCGACCTTGTATAGATCTCTTTTCATAACCAATCATAGTACACCCTTTTCGACCAAATCTTGATTTCTCGGGAGTCACCGATAGGGTTACAAGGGTCCAAACTCCAAACTATCAATCACATTCTCTTATATTCTTTAGCCTTCAACCTTCTCATAGTGAAGCATCTTGGGCTGAAAAATTATAATTTTACCCTCATATTCTCACAACCTCATTTTCTCTACAAGTCTAGATCCTCAGTAAGCCCTGAGAGCTTTCCCCCAATACCCAAAAGACACCATGTTAGTTCCTGCACCCTCTAGTCTTTAAAATCTTCAAAAAAACTATCTCTTGAGCCAAGTCATTGGCAGACTCAATAACCCTCAATATCTCACTTCTTTCCAAATCAAGTTAAGACATTTTGGCTATATTTGACCCTTGGTTGACTCCTAGGAATTCCCTAAATAGCCAAATTTTGAATAGTCTGTTTCCATTTCTTAGATTTTTCTCTACCCTTGAAAAACTATCTCTCGGTCCAAGTCATTAGCAAACACAACCTACCTCAATATTTCAATTATTTCGCAAATCATGTCAAGACATTTGTTACTATATTTGACCCATGGTGGACCTCTAGGACTTCCTTAGATAGCCAAATCTTGTACAGTCTAGTTATCCTTTCTTATGTTTTTCTCTACCCTCAAAAGACCATCTCTCAAACAAGGTCATTCATACACTCCACCTACCCCAACTTTCCAATTCTCTCTGAATCAAGACATTTTCAATTGTTGTCAAACCTTCAATGAACTCTCAAGACTTCTCCCAAGATACAAAATTTAGTAGGTTAGTTTCTATTTCTTGGTAGTTCCCATGCCCAATATACCCTAACTTCTCACTTCTCTCCTAATCAAGTCAAGGAATTCTCATCTGGCATCAACACTTAGTGGACCCTAAGACTTCACTTGGAACCCAAATTCTGAATAGTCAGGCCCCATTTTCTCTATTTTTTCCTACCATAGAAAAACCCTCTTCCGGTCCCAACTATTGGCAAACTCATTCCATCCCATTTCTTCAATTTCCCCCAAGACAGGGCAAAACATTCTTGAGAAGTGATTGCCCTTCGAGCACCTTCTGGAAATTATTTTAAAATCCAATTTCAAAGGTGTTAGTTCTTGTGCCTCCAAAACCCTCAGACCTTCAACACTCTATCAGCCACCAATTTTCCACGGAAGCCTCATCCAACCCTAGTTCCATTTCTGGCAGAGATTTCACATTTACCAAGATAGGATTTTGAGTGCAGTTTCTTGCTCAGGTATCAATTTCATGAATAGTTCAGGCCTGTACTTCAAAACGTAAGGATTACCTTTTATGTCAAGGGTTCAAAGAATAAATTTACCTTTTTTCCCTTGCCATGTGTGTTTGAGAGATTCCAAGGTCAATTAAACTCAAATTACCCTTGCCTATACTCATTAGAATTCATTTTCGATTACGGCATCACGACCAGAACATCTAGAAGACCCGAAAAGCATAGTAAATTCATAACTCTTTTAGCACGAGAATCTAAAAAGAATGTTTAGATAATGAGGGGGTATTCTTTTGAAAAAAATGTTACATATTTCATAAATTGAACTTTAGGTCTCCCCTAATTAATGCCCTCTTTAATGCTAAGTAAATATCCTAAAAGTAGAGCATGGGGTAAGGCCTTTGATTTGGCATCAATCCCATGCATTAACCATTAGGATCCACCCTCAAAGATTGATCCCTCATCCTCTCCATTGATTCAAAACCCTAATCTTAGCCCTTGAAACCATGCACCATTGGATGCCCCTCATCTTGTACATGGCACTCACCCAGTCCCCTCTTCTTCCACATGGACATGGGTCTGTCCACATGGGATGAGCCACCTCATTCCTCATTTATGTGGTTGGGGAGGCCTCTACACTCCCTTGGTCAAGCAGGCCTCTCTCCTCCACAAGATAAAGCCCATAGGTCACCCATGATTTCATGAGGGCCTACCTTGCCATGTGGGACACATGGCTCCCATCCTAAATTCTCTCAAGCTCATCCCTTACTCCCTAAACCTTATAAATACCCCCTGATCATGCTAAAGAGGAGGAGGAAGAAAATTTAGAGAAAATTGGAGAGAAAGAAAAAAAGAAAAGAAAAGAGAATGGAGAAAAGAAAGAGAAAGAGGAAAGAAAGAAGAGGAGAAGCTTAGGAAACTCACCTCTCTTCCATTCCGAACCTTGGGAAGGTAAACCCTAACCCCTTTTTTTTTTCTTCCATGGCCATATTAGGGTTAATTTTTTGTTCACACTACTTAGACAAGATAAGTTATGCTCCATACACCTCTGTAATGAAGCAAACACAATAGAGACAAAACCTGTCTTTGTTGGTTTTTGTAGTATTTTCTTATGTTCATTATTTACATTACTATAAATTTCTATAGCTTCCTGAGCATCTTAGAATCTTATTATCATGGCTACAACACAGAGGTAAAATATTGCCCTTGATCATTTATGTTTGTTATAGACCTTAATGTAAAATCAATGTGAATGTGTTATAGGCCAATATTTATACAATGGTCACCTAAATGTGTATAATATATCCTTGCAAAGTTTTATAAATTTTGCAGCTTTTCAAGGCCCTATAATTGTATCTGTAAGTTAGAGACCAACCCTATCTCTACTGGTTTTCAGGTTGAAACCCTCTTATTATTAAATTTGTTATAATTTCTTGGTTCATCATTTGAACTTGAAATTTTTATGAGAATCCATTAAGAGGGTCCTCTACACCCCAACAAAATTTCAAAGTCTTGTGACCATAGAAGGGAGTCCAAATGAATATAAAAAAATGTTATTGGAGTTCTATCTAGTTCAAAAACACCTAAACTTTAAGTCCTCAAGTTCATGTATTAGGCCTAACTTCTAGGCATATTGAAGTTTAGGCATTGAGTCCTATGGCCCACATATTGGACTCCTAAACTAATCTAGGTTAGCACCCTTACCAATTAAGCCCTTCTGGTCAAGTAGAGGAGGATTAACCTCTCTATGGCCCTTACAAGTCCCAATGCCTTATTCCTATAAAAGCATTAAGTTTAAATATCAGGCATTGAAACAAATTCATACGTCAACCTGTGGGCTTTATAAACATATCTCAGAACAATACTTGAGCCCCCCTAGGCCCCACACAAGTGCTGACATATCTCTGTGACCAGGTTTTGTACAAAAGCCACACTGGTCTAGCAAAGGGGTTGGGGTCCCACCACTGATCCAACACCTAAACTTTCACTTTGAAAGTTCTGGTGTCAAGCCTAATGTTCATGCGTGAAGCATAAAATTCTGGCATCGGGAGTTAATGTAAGAGTTGTGATTTCTAATCATATTTCATACCTTACATTATGCTTTAATAAGTGTTTTTTTTTTTTTCATTTTGTACAATTAATTGTAGTTTACATTGTTTTAAAGCATGTCATACTATACTTTCTTTATCATATATTAATGGATACATGCATGTGCATGGCTTAGAGGACCC
>JAOXJP010228108.1:0-11179 GCA_025762735.1 Platanus orientalis | reverse complement strand
CTCCTATACACCATGGGTCTAGCTAATTTTTTTTGGGGGGGGGGTGGCGCTCAATCAAGTTCAAATTGGCAATGAATTTTGAAAGTGACACATTAAGCACATGATGCCCATTTCTTTGAGATGGAAATCTAACAACATTCATGTCACCTCCTATACACCATGGGTAGCTAATCTAATTGCACCTACTTCAACTCCTCCCATATCAAGACTTTTTCCGCTGATAGATGCGTCCCATAGACATTCTGTCTGGTTTAGGGATTAACTTTATTTTTAATGTAGAAGATCTAGTTCTTTACCAAGACCATTCTACCCCTGTTTTCGAGCCCTATGCAGATATCCAAGTTTTAAATCACCAGTCTTCTCAGCCAGTGCCGCCACCGCCTCCAGTTACTATACAGAGAGAGGATATTGAGTCTATTCTAGACGATTAGATCATTTTTACTCGACAGGGAGGTTATCAGAGATACCTTGTCAAGTGGAAAGGCCGTCCAGATATCGACAGTACTTAGTTGATAGAGAGCGAGCTACAATGCATTGACCCTGACATTTTGGAGCAGTACCACAATCGTTTATTGTCAGAAATGACTCATTCCCAGGAGGAGAGAGTTGATGAGGACATCAGGTCCAGGGGTGCCTTCCAGACTTACTAGAGACGCCGTAGGAGAGCTAAACCATTACTTTGGTTCCAGTAGGGGACCCACATGCCGTGCCAGGGTTCGGGAGATGTTTATTTTATGTTTGAGATTTATTTTTATTACTTAGGGGTGTGTTTTTTTTAATTGCTTCATTACTTTATGTCTTGTTGGGGAGTACATTTATGTGACGGTATTTCAGTCCCTATTTGTCTAATAAGGGATATTTATGTCTCTTTGATAGTGTAAGGGTATATTTGATATATGTAGTGGGTTTAGGGATATTTTGGTCCACATGGGCCTAATTCGTAATAACCCTAAGCATGAGAGTCTATTTAAGACATCCACATGCCTAGGCTTCTCAATCATAAAATATACTAAGTTTTGAAATTAGATTTTTGGTTCTCTTATTCTTTATGTTCGGCTTGGAGGTGTAAAACCTTAAAAAGGAACTTGGTTTCACCAAGTTAACGGTGATGGTGGAGGCCATCCTCTTTCCTTTGGGTTAAAAGGATTCTGTTCCTTATCTTTCTTTTCTTTTTAGATTTTTTAGGATTTTTTTTTTGTTGAGGTGTCTTATGCTGTTTATGGATTGGCCTAACAGTGGAGAAATCGTCACAATTCATTCGTTACTTGCCGGTTGCAAACGAGACTTTGGAGAAAGGTTCTCACCTCCAAAACACACCAAAAAAATCCAACCTTGCTGCTGGAGGTGTTCCGAGGAGAGAGAAATTGCATGCCCAAACTATCCTAGGCATCCAGACTTCCTTGGTTCGATTTGTGTGATTTTTTTTGTTGAGAATGAGGATCCTTCACGATGTTGGTTACTTCCATTTAAGAAACTAAGGTATGGAACATCTGCTATAAAATTTGTGTGAAGCAACGAGGAGAATTGAAATTGTAGAGAGTTTTCTTCTCTACGAGTGCTCTAGATCGTGACTTTTAGGTCACAACTTTGACGTCCTGGATCAAATCAGATTCGGGGTTGAATTCAGTGGTTCAACCAGAGCTGGTTAACCCCAAACCCTAAAAAAATAATACTAAAAAATAAAATAAAATCTGGTGTGACCAGATTTGTGTCCCCTAATCTCTTACGTTAAACTTAGTGCTGATTTTCTTGTATCTTTTGGATTGATTTAAGTTTAGGTTTAGTCTTATTTCATTCGTATTTTATTGGCTTAGTTTTGCATGCCTAGTATTATTTTGTTATTTATTTGATGCTCTCGTCACATGGCATAAATAGGAATCTTGGTTATATTTTTTTATGCTTCTTGTTATCTAAACTTGGATCTCCAAGCACACTTCACACCCTACATGCATGCTGCATCAGTATTCATGGTGCTCTTTCTCTGAACCAACTCTCCATGTTTTTGTAGGTTGAAGCAAATAAGAAGCCCAAGGGGAAGAAACATGGGAGAACTGAACACGGGAAAAAACATCATCATGGGAACTCAAAGCCTCAGAAGCATTCATCTTCCAAGGAGCAATCCGAATCAGGGATTGACACTGGTGATGGGGAAAAAAGAATAAAACGTTCTCATCACAAGGACTCAAAACGTGGGAAGGGCTCACCCAAAGGCCAGTCAGATTCTGAAGATGCTGTAAGTGAAAGGGAAGAACGAAGGAAAAGGAGTTATCACAAAATATTGAAACATGAGGAGCATTCATCCAAAGGTCAGTCAGATTCGGAAGATGCTGTTAGTGGAAGGGAAGAAGGAAGGAAAAGGAGTCATCACAAAATATTGAAGCGTGAGGAGCATTCATCCAAAAGTCAGTCAGATTCGGAAGATGCTGTAAGTGAAAGGGAAGAACGAAGGAAAATGAGTCATCACAAAAGATTGAAGCGTGAGGAGCATTCATACAAAGGTCAGTCAGCTTTGGAAGCTTGTACAAGCAAAGAGGAAGAGAGAGGAAAGAGGAGTGACTGGAGTCATTACAAATTGAAGAGTGAGAAGCAATCACTCAAAGGCCTGTCTGATTCGAGAGATGCCACAAGGGAGTACAAGAGTAATCATCAAGCCATTGATCATTATCGTAGTTCTGATTCCATCAGGCAGTCTGACACCAAACATGCCAGAACTGATGCACCTGTAGCAGCTCATTGGCAGAAGTCAAGCCGTAAGCATTGGCATGCTGCTCCGAAGCTTTCTGAAGAAGAGAGAGCTGCTAGGCTTCAGGAGATGCAAATGGATGCTGAGCTGCATGAGGAGCAAAGATGGAAGCGGTTGAAAAAGGCCTCTGAGGATGATGCACGGGAAGTGAGGCAGGTGGCTGCGTCTACAGGGCAAAATTTCTTGAATGCTACTCAAAAGAGTGTATATGGAGCTGATAAAGGAGGCAGCTCCACAATCGAGGAGAGTGTCCGTCGCCGGACTTATTATCTTCAGAGGCAGTCTAATGAGGGTGAAGGCAATGCTTTCCGGCGGTAAGTATATCAATAAATTCCTTAATATTTCTACCAATCACAAAATTACATTTGTATTTTCTGTAGCATATTGAAGCTATTTTGTTATACCCAAAGGCGCCCTCATACCATCTCTTACCATATAGACATTCACTAGTAGATCTCAACGATGCAGCGTTAGATCATAACCACTAACAAATATATCCGAGGTTGATCTTAATTGAAACTTCATCCGGTTCCTACTAGTGGCATTTAGATCCATCTCCGGGAAACATCCAATCTTCAAAACATATGAAATGTGATCTGGAATTCCATGCTGTCTCTAAGGTTAGCTACATAGACACATTCTAATGGAAACATTGAATCGGACTTTGATCCTGTCAACTTGATACACTTTGCTAATGAGGTATCCAAGCTTTCAGGTTGAGACTGGCCATCTAACTAGTACAGTATCTGATATTTTGCCCTATCAGACACTTTGTATTTACTTCAATGTTTGATACAGGTACAACATGTCTGATCATGTGGCTTTGAAAACTCCAAAATGCTTAAAACATTTTTGTACGGTTCATTTCATACATTTGTTTCTAGAATGATGTAGTTTATATAAGACAATACACATAAAATAAGCTTATGTGCATGGGAAATTATATGAATACTATTTAAGTAGTAGTTGGAAGCAAGAAACACATGATAAATGTAGCTTTGTTTAAATAGCTAGGCTGGCTTGTGTCTTAAGACATGCAACACGGTGCCGACATGTCAAACATTTCAGGAAAAATGGAGTGCCCTGTGTTATCGTGCTATGTTTCAATCTAAAAATTGCAAAATCCTGGTAATTTTTTTAATTGACTGAATTGGAGTATGAATAAACTGTATGGACAGTGTTACGAATAGGATTTTGGCAGCATGCAAGGTTTAAAGTATCGGTATTGTGACATCGTATCGCACCCTGGGGCGGAAACTCCTGCCGCATAATGACCTGTTAGGGACTTGCTTAGCAGGTCACGCGACACTTTGCCAGTTTTTATTTTTTTGAAAACCATTTAATTGAGTTCGTTGAACCAGGTTAAAAACTGAGGGTTAAAAAACCCTTTTCCACTTTGCTTCTTTTATACCACCCGATAAACAGCGGAGACACGGCTTTGCATCACCGTCGAGTTTAACCCGGTTCCTTCAGCAGCCGTTAGAAGTGTGCCACCCGTATACACCGGTGAGTTGCGTCAATAGTGAAAGGGAACTGCTTAAAACTTTTCAGTATGAAAAGAATCGAAGAAAAACAAAATAATATAATTGGGATCTTGAATAGCGCTCTCGGTGTTTTCCCTTCTCAATTTTTATTTCATTTGGATGTTAACCAAAGTGCAAACCCTAAAGAGGCACCGTCAAGTTGAGGCTTGGAATGCAGAAAGTTCAGTTCTTTGTTCATATACTGTAATCAAGACTAACATTATAAGATTTATGTGTTTCTAGCTGAAAAAGTGTAAGGAGCACCCGACAATTTACCCAAATCAGCAAACCGAAGAGATTTAGCATGAAAATATTAAATTCCAACAAATAAAAAATTTCTCATATCAACATCCAAATTGGGATTGGAAATTCCACAACTAAATAAACAAGGAACTTATTAAAACCCAGTTTTTTTTTTTTTTTAATTTTAAAACCTGTGTAATGGGAATGAAGTGAATCTAGCGGAAGAAACTGGATCTAGATCATCCGATACAGAGGTAAGGGAAGAGAAACTTCAAGTCTTCCTCCCTGTAGGGAGGTACGTTGCTTATTCTCTTCGGGTAGGCATTGGGGGAACGGCTGGGACCCACAACCACTACTCCGATCCCTTCGGATTAATGTGTGAAAAAGGTGCAGCATCAAAAAGTAAAAAGCATACCCCAAAAAGTATAAATCATTTTTTCGGAGCTGATGTGTCAGGCCCTAGTGCCTTTCGCACCTCTTTCGCATCAAAGCCGAGGTGCTTCCTATTGGCAGGGGAAAGATGAGGTCGGTGACAATCCATGTTTCCCGTTAGAGATGCTACTGTCTCCAATGATTGATAATAGGCTGGAGTCGCCGGAAACTGATGGCTGGCAAACTGCCAATGGTTGCTAAACAGGTGGGGTCATGTGAAGGGTACTTTTTTTTTTTTTTCAGGTGGAGTAGAAAAGAGTAAAGAAAGGGGTTTTTTAACCCTCAGTTTTTCTTTTTTTTTTTTTGGATTTTTTTTGGCAATGTGTCACGTGACCTGCTAGAGGATCCTTTCCGACCCTAGGGATATTGATATGTATCACGTATCATAGAGTATCACGGGAAATGCTTTAAAAAATGGGAAATTGGAGTATATATATATATATGACAGAATAAACACTAATACACACATACAAATCATTATATATAGAAAACAATCATCAATGATGGTTGAGAGAACCATCAACTTCATGACATGCGTTGTCTCCTATGCAATCTATGGAAACACTATGTATACCTTAGAATTTTTTAATGAAACTTTAGGAAATGATATAATAAGCATCATTACATAATTATAAATCATTTCACTTCATTACACTTGGGTATCAATACTTGGAAGTTGGTACCCTTGTGACACATGCTATTTCACATGTCTGAAACTTTAAGTGTTAGAAGTTGATAAATGTATAACTCAAACAATAATGTCATTCACTGATAATGCGAAGTATTACAAAAGTAGTACACGAATGAAATTGGAGAAATATAATACAATTAGGTATAGAAATAGTAGTAGTCCCAAAACTCCTAAACCACTCTTAAAAAAATAAAAATAAAAATAAAAAATTACAGCTCTAATTCTAAAATGATTAGTCTTCTACCACGATAGTGATTCCTAAAAGGAACTCATTCCGGCTCTCTAAGACTTAAAGTCTTACTCACAACGGTGCGATCAACTCCAAACCTCACCCAGGACACGTCACCGAATTTTTGGGTAAAACTACAGGTTACAAGACAAAAGAAAAAGTTACTGCTACAGTATCTTGACAAGGAATCTGCTACAGTACATAGCCGACGTTACAGTAACCTCCCGACACGTCAAAAGGTCCGAACAGTAAAGATTCTCCTCGAATGTAACAGTAGAAGCCAATCTTTCTAGACTCTTCTGGATTTAATCAAAGCTTAAGTCCGCGGACTTCAAAGGTCTTCAATTCCGCCTCTCCAGATTTATAAATGGAGGCTCCCCTTTCATTATAAACACACGAAAATTTTTAGAGCTTTCTTTTATCTTTCTTTGTGAGTTTTGTAAGAGTGAGTGTTGTAAGCTTGTTTGAGTGTGCTGATTTCGGAGTGCTTCCGTTACTCTCCCCTCATGTTCTCATTATAAGTCTTTCTTTTAGTTTGTGCCTTGTAATATTTTGTTGTATTTCCTCATTTTGTAATAGCTAGCATCATAGTAAAGATCTTGCTACGAAATGGTATCAGAGCTAATAATGTTTTATACATATTAATTAGAAGAAAAACTTTATTGAGAGAAAGAGCTTCCTGTAGTCTCGTATACAGCTTCTCAAGACCGTTAATACCCGCAGTGAAAAGGGCGCCAAGGTCGTTATATGCCGTTGTAAATCAGACTGGAGATTGCCCTCTCTCATAAGATTGCCACCTTTTATTAGTCTGTTTAAGACATTACAACTTTGATATTATCAAATGGCAAATTTATTTAGATCTCAGTCTAATGCCCGTACATCAACTTCATCCAACACCTCGTCTATTATTAATAGTAGTGAAATTAATTTTCCTCAGTTAGAACAACAACTTGCCAACTGGAACATCCTAAATGTTCCTTCCAAGCTAGTATATCAATAGGAAAGTTTTCAGTTAAAAACTGATTACAATATAAAAACAGTCGAGAAGACTATCTATCTCAGATCAAAGTTCTCACATTCAACTTCTCTTCCCCGATGTTCTTATAGAACATCAAAAGAAATACTCCTACTTCCATGTAGGATTGATCCAAGTAGCAGTCAAACCACTTGTTAGGACAGGGCTTAATGTTGCAGCCCTGATCTCTATATGTGATGCTAGGCATAACCAACTAGCTGACCAACTTTTTGGTTTAATTGAAACCAGCCTACATCAAGGTCCAGCCTACTTCAACTGTGGACTAGATCTCACAGTTAGATTTTATGACTCAAATGTACATGAAGCAACTACCATGAGTGTTCATTCTTAAGGGTTTGACATGAAGCCTGGATCACATTATCTGGCTGTGATATATCGAGTTCATTATAAAGTAATGAACACCCTATTCCCGAACTCCTTAATACCTAAATCCGAGGGAGAAACCACTCTGTTTTAACTAAACCCTCAACATAACATCTACGTCCTAAAGACGATTAAATGGAATGAAATTAAACTTCCTGATGTTTGGATAATTGATGATGAATCTAGATCTCGACACAATAAATCTCGTTCTCAACTAGAACAGATTGTCCAAACTCCAGAAGGAGATTTAGAAATAAAATTTTCTAATTCTTCTAAATCTATCAGAATAAACACTGTAGATAGATCAAAACCCTCTAGCTCTGGATCTAAAAGGTTTGAGCCTCCTCCATCTTCTTATCACATGGCTCAAAAGCCACCTTCTCAAGCCTCTCACGCTCTATAGATGAGATCCCTCTGAGACCAACGGGAATTAACCGATCCATAGAATTTGGACTTGATTATGCCACCTATGGCCCAAAAACCCTTTTTGAGCTAAGTGTAGAAGGAGAACTCAATGTGATAAAAGAAGATTTTATCCCGAATAAAGAACTCAATGTGATAGAAGAAGATTTTGTCCTGAATAAAGAAATTCTCAAACTAGATTTCTATTCGGAGAGAAATAAAATCCTTTGAGAAAAATTCTTCTCTCGGTACTCTGAAAACCAGTGCCTAAACTTTAGACGATTGTGGTACCACTAAATAGATAAACAACAAAGGGATATTCCCTTTTTCTTCTGGCTAAAAGCGTATCTCTCTTGCATCAAGAAAAAAGAGGTGAACGCCTTAGAAAAAACTTCCATTAAATGGAACACCTCGACCAAAGGCATAGTTGAGACAAACCATCCACCATTGGAACCCTTCACCTATAGCAAGAAAAATATTCAAGCCATACCTATTCTTCCCACAGAATCCAAAAAGGATGACACCTATGCCACTAAAGAACTTGTTTCTCAAGTACGGGAACAACAAAACTTCTCAAATCTGATACTTAAAACTATCAGTAACCAAACCAAAAGGATAGAAACTGTCCTAAATTCGGTTGAACTGGTGATCAATTCCATCAAAACGGTGGTCATTGCCAAATAGAACCCTCTACTAAAACCTCCAGCAGAAAAACCACCAGTCATACCAAGCTACATCCCTGTAAATGTCCAACTTTCGGATAAACCCATCAAGATATCTGATGAGTTTGCAACTCAATTAGTTTCCCGACTAAACACCCTTAGTCTAAAAGACACTATAGAAAAGGGAAAATCCAAGGCTACATCATCAAGATCTGATAGATCTCTCCACAACATTGAAGCCTCTTCTTCTTTTGAAACAACCTCTACTATTAATGATTCTGAAAGAATTCAACTCAATAGTCTATAAAACCAGAACCCAATAGAACATACTACCATCGACCCACTCCAGTCGACCTTCTAAATGAAGAAGACACCTGACTAAATTCCCAGCAATTCTCTGACTCATCCCTCTATGAGTGGAATCTAGACGGAATGACTGAATATCAGATAACTACTTTAGGACATAATATATTGTCCTACGCTAATGCCTACAAAATCCACTGAAATAGTGAGGAAACAACTGTCTATCTGATGGCTGCCTCCTTTTTGGGCTAGTTTAAAGGCTGGTGGGATTACTATCTGTCAAATGAACAAAGACAAGCCATTATCACTTCTGTACAGATTAATCTACATAGTAGAGACCCCGTCTTAAATGCTTAGGGACAACCTATCCCTAATGGCGTCTATGCTCTTGTCATCAATATCTATGATCAATTTATTGGTTGTGGACTTGATGGGCAGCTGAGAATTAGAGAACAACTCCAAAACCTTCAGTGTAAAACACTGACGGAGTTCAGATGGTATAAAGATGTCTTTCTATTCAAAGTCTTTCAGCTAGACTCATGCAACAATGACTTTTGGAAAGAAAGATTCATTGCAGGATTGCCCTCTCTCTTCACCAAAAAAGTAAAAGAAAAGATTAGAGATGAGCAGGGAGGAACAATAGACCTCAACAGGTTAACCTATGCAGAAATGATCCAAAAGGTCAACCAAGTAGGAATCTCCCTCTGCAATGACCTTAAGCTAAAAGAGCAGCTTAAGTCTGAAAAGAAATATGCTTGTCACGAGCTAGGTAACTTCTGTTACCAATTCGAATTTGAAGATTTAAAAAATCCAAAAAGAAAATCTACCTCGAAGAGTAGATTCCACTCCAAATCCAAAACTCATTAGTATAAGAAAAATTCTTATAGTCATCAAAGAAAATCTTTCCCAAAGATAGAAAATAAATCAAAACCTTTCAGCAAAGATAGGAAAGAGAAAATTCCTACTTGTTACAAATGTTACAAAAAGGGACATTTTGCAAGTAAATGTTACTCTAAAAGAGTAAATGAGCTAGGAGATGAAGAAGAGAAACCAACCAGCTCTGACTTGGAACGAGACTGTCCCGAGTTCTGCGATTGTGCAGACTACCTACATATTCAGGAAGAAGATTCAGAAGCTGAGGTAAATGTCCTCACTTCCGATGAACAATTCATCCTGGATATCATCGATGATATCCAAGACCCTTTGCTTAAAAAGCAAAAAATGGTTCAACTTCTGGACTGAACCAAAGAAAAACAAACCACTAGTAATAATCTAAAAGAAATAGATTATTACCAATACAAAGAGCTCTTGAAATTATACAAGAGCAAAAATGAGCAGAAACCTGCTTCTCTAGTTGATCTACAAAAAGAGATCAACAAAACAAAGAAAGAAATTAAGTCTATAAAAGATAGGCTCAACATCCTCGAACTCTATTCTCAAGCCAAAACACATCATTTAGAAAGTGAAGAAGAACTTGAGAAAGAATTTGATCATCCCCTAATAGGAGAAACATCGAACCAAATCCCTGAAATAGGGAACCCTTATGAAGAAATATCTTTGGAAAAAATCACCAAAGAAGAAAGCCAAAAATGGTATTCACAATTTTCTCTGAAGATAAGAGGAGAATTTGAGTTAAAACTCAAAGGTCTAATAGACTCAAGAGCAGATATAAACTGTATTAGAGAAGGTTTGATACCAACCAAATATTTTGTTCCTACCTCACAAAAAATCACTACGGCAAATTCCCGTAAACTGGATGTGAGGTATAAATTACCCAACGTCCATATTTGCAATCAAAGAACTTGTCTAACAACAACGTTCGTCTTGATAAAAGATCTAAAACAAGATTTTATCCTTGGTACTCCTTTCCTTCAACAGATAAAACCTTTCTCTGTTGATAACCAAGGAATTTTCACTACCTTAAAGGGTAGAAAAATAAACTTTCTCTTTTGCTCAAAGCCAAAAATGTCTTTAATAGAGTCATTAGAACATGATTTATAATTAAAAGAAAAATTCATAAATCATATAAGAGAAAATCTTTCCTACAAAAGAACAGATCTGCAGATAAAATCTGCCACCACTCAAAAGAAGATTAAAAATCTCTAGAACCAATTGAAGCAAGAAGTTTGCTCTGAACTTCCTACCGCCTTCTGGCATAGGAAAAAACATCAAGTGGCTCTTCCCTACATCAACAAATTCGATGAAAAGGACATACCAACCAAGGCTCGGCCTATTCAAATGAATGAAAGGCTCACCCAGACATGCTTTGAAGAAATCCAGGAACTTCTTAAAAAGAAGTTAATCAGGAAAAGTTCCTCTCTATGGAGTTAAGCAGCCTTTTATGTCGAAAATGCAGCAAAACTAGAAAGAGGAGTTCTTCATCTAGTGATAAATTACATGCCACTGAATTAGGTCCTAAAATGGATCCGATATCCAATCCCCAACAAAAGAGACCTGTTAAACAGACTCTATCAGGCCATAGTCTTTTCAAAGTTCGACATGAAATCTGGATTTTGGCAAATTCAGATCAAAGAGGAAGATAGGTATAAAAC
>JAOXJP010228107.1:0-11179 GCA_025762735.1 Platanus orientalis | reverse complement strand
CCCCCTGTCAGGGGGAGGGCACATCAGCACCGACAAGTAAATTTGCACCGGCAAGTAAATTTTCTATTTACTTGTCGTGTTGATGTGCCCTCCCCCTGACAGGGTGCAGAGAGGAGCAGATGATAAGAGCAGCGGATATAATCCACTCTCATAATGCACTGATTGAAAATGGGGTGATATATATCCATTCACAGTGGAAATGATTCAAAATCGTATACCATGAAAATCATTTGTCAGTGTTGATGTGCCCTCCCCCTACAGGGTGCTGAGAGGAGCAGATGATAAGAGGAGCATATACAATCCACTCTCATAATGCACTGATTGAAAATGGGGTGATATATGTTTATTCATAGTAGAGATTATTCAAAATCGTATACCATGCCAATAAAATCAACACAACACAATGCCAGTCAAAGGGTGTCTACATAGATACACAAGATTTAAAGAGTTTAGTTATCAAAATATCCATTGTTAGTTATCATGCCCAATGATACATATAGGCATGATACATTTCCGGCTTTATTGGCGATGGTTCGGTATATAGATAGGCTGTCAACAATCTGATTTTTATCCGTATTTGATTTGTGTTCAATCTACTAATATTTTATTCGAATGCATCTATATCCGATTCAATAGTCCAACTAAATATCCAAATTCATTGAAATTAATATATTATTGATATTTATATCATAATGTTGTAGGACATGTTATTTAGAATACAACCTATGAATACCATAACCTTAAAACAATTTCTCATCTCCCATTCCCAATTTGAATGAAAGAGAGCTCCCAGTAGCTAGTTCCCCATTCTCTAGTCAATCTATCAATTGTCATCAATCACTATAATGTCTAAGTTCTTATTGCTTTCTTAAATATTTGTAAAATATGCAAATCTAATCCGATATTCAATTAAATAAACAAATACAAATATAGATATGCCTATATCTAGGGATGCAAGTATCCAATTATTATTAGAATCCGGTTCATTTTCATATTCGTTTAAAGTAAATACGAATGTACATGTATCCGTTTCAATTAAATATTCATTCATTTAAAAAATATTTTATTCAGAAGATGTCATCTTGCTAAGTTCGTAAAGTCTGTGGGTGTTGTATCACAGACCTGAGTTCAAAACCCATCTTTGAGGGTGTCAATTGGGCCAGTTGACCCGAAGCCCGATATGTCTGGCTAGAAAAATAGTCAGACTGGGCCAAGGTAATTTTGGGTGTAGTTGAGTTTGAGCTCAAATTTCAGGCTTAAAGTTTTATTCGGGTTAACTCAATTTCAGCCCAAACTTAGCCCGACCCGTTACTGCCTAAAGTAGTAATCAAATATAACCTAGGCCAACATGACCTGAAATAAGTATAAAATATGGTTTAACCCAACCTGGCTTAAAATTGGTATAGCTTAACCCAATAGATATATGATAGTTTTGGGCCTATTATAAACCCAAATTTAACTAATTAGGCATATTTTCAAAGTATTATTGATAATAAAGAGTCATTATCATCCCAAATTTCAAAATAAACTTTAATAATAAAAAAAATTAGAGAAGTTTTAAGTTCGGGTTGACCTAAACTCAACCCGAAGCCCATGATTTTAGAATGGGTTGAGTTTGGGCTAACTATCTCAAGCTGAATTCAAGCCCATATAAGTAAGTTCAGACAAACCTTGGCCTGGCCCAACCCATATAAACGAATATAGATATTTAATCAAAGCGGATGTATGCATATCCATATTTGGTTCATTTACAATTGGATATATATATTACTTTTAACATTAATCTAACTTAATGGATGCAAACATGTTAACCTAACTTAATGAATTTGTTTAATCGGATATATCCGTATTCATATCCCATATTCAACTAACTTAATGGATACCAATATGAGCCTATATGTATCTAATTCAATTAAATATTCGTTCGTTTAAAAAATATTTGATTATAAATGAGCTGAATGTGGATATATGTCCGCATTGAATCCTGCTCATTTGCATCCCTTCCCATATCCAATTGGTTTTCAACCATTGACATACCTATCGATAGAGCCAATGGTTGGGCCCCTCTCTCTTGTACTTTGGATTGGGTTTTTCTTTTCACCAAAACAGTATCATCAAGGCAACAAATGTGGGTGTGATTTGATTGAAATTAGAAATTCAAATCCCCTCCAGTCAAATCACACCCACATTTGTTGTTGTAATGAGACTATTTGAACTTAAATGATTTCATCTCCTTCCTTACTTTTTTTTTATCCACACATTTGCATTTGAGTTGTTAATGGAAGGGTGGCAATGGAAAGATCAGATCAGATCCAATTCATGTTAAATCACACGAGAATGACATCCATTGCTTAATAAGAGTGTGACAAGCCAAAAAATTGTTAAAGGATTAGAGAACTGGACAAAAGTATATTGGTAAATACATATAGATAGAATTATTTTTCATGAGCTTTTGTTGAAAGAGTCCAATCGCATCCCAAAAAGGATCCTCTCCCGTAGCTAATGACTTGTTAAGGTACATGATTGGCGGGAAACATGGTTTTAAAACTCGACCGTTTCTAAGTCGGATCGGTCAATCCAACTCGGAATCGGTTGAGACCGATCCGATTTTCAGGGTCAACTCGGGATCTGTTTTGACTTGGCCGATTCAACTCGGGAATCGGCCGATCTTTGAATCAGCCGATCCAGGTGTGAATCAGCTTGGATCGGCCGATCCGGATCGGGAATCGGTTTGAAATTTTATTATTATTATTTTTTTTCAAATTTTGAATTTCAAAACATTTTATAGTTTTTTTTTTTTTTTTTTGCACTAGATCAGCTGAGTCAACTTGGAATCGGTCCGGATCGGCCGATCCAACTTGGGAATCGGTCAAAACCGATTCCAACTCCGATTCTAAGTTTTAAAACCATGGCGGGAAAAAGTGAAAATACTCTTTCAAAAATTTTAATACACTTTTTCCTACCAATTGTGTCGTGTCACATGTTAGACAGGACCTTTAACAGGTGAGGATCCGAATTGCATCTTTTGATATATTGTAATCTTAGTGGTAATGGACGTCTTTCTTAGATTGCGTCCCATCTTATATGGATTTGGTCTACGCATAATCATACTCAATCGGGGGTCTTATTAAATTTGTCGAGTTCAAGTCTTGTCAAGTCTAGATTTGAAATCTAGTATGAGTTAGATGGTTTCAAAGCCGATGTGCTAGTTATCCGATACTTGGTCATTTATTGAATGCTTTGAAAGTAAAGATAAAAAAAACTAAATTTGAACAATTAAAATATCGACAAAAATATGTAAATAAGTAAACAAATAGCAAAGATAATTGTTTTAATCACTGATTTGCATTATGCTGGTTGCAAATTGAAGCCTAGTTTGTTTTTGCAGAAGGATCCAAAATCTTTGATCTTTTTCCAAATCAAAAGAGTGGAAATGAGAATGTGGGATCCAGTCCAATGTGAATCACACAAGAATGACATTCATTGCAAGTAGGAGTTTGACATATCAAAAATGGGAGAATGATTGTCCTTGTTGGTACAGACCTCTGTAGACATGTCATTGATTGACACATGATGTGTTTTTTAATTTGGTCTCTTTTAATACATCTACTTTTTCAACAAAACACTTTTTTGAACATTTTTTACCCCCCAACATGACATGTGTCAACTTATAATTCACTATATATATATATATATATATATATATATATATAGTCATGTGTATTTGTTGAAACACCTCAACCACATCTTTTGATTTGTTGCACTCTTATTGGTAATGGGCATCTTCCTTAGATTCTGTCTCAGCTCACTGATGGATTAGGTCTATGTGTAATCATACTTTTTTTTTTCTATTAGATAAGGATGTGTAAATTTGTCAAGTTCTTTTGATTTGTCAAGTTCCAAGTCTTGTCAAATTTATACTCTTATTTGTGGACCCTATTAAATTTGTCAAGTTCCAAGTCTTATCAAATTTAGATTTGAAATCTAATATGAGTTAGTTGGTTTCAAAGCTGATGTGCTGATTATCGGATATTTGGTCATTTGTTGAATGCTTTAAAATTTAAGTTCGTGGTCCCTATTAAATTTGTGTGGTTTAAGTCTTGTCAAATCCAGATACGTAATCCAGTATAAGTTATATGGTTGCAAAGCCGATGTGCTAATTATTGGATACTTGGTAATTTATTGGATGCTTTAAAATTTAAGATAAGAAAATATTAAAACTTGAATTGTACAATTGAAATATTGATGAAAATATAATAAATCAATAAGGCTGCATTTGGCAGCCACCTGTAATGAAATCATTTCATTTGAGTTTCACAAGGCTTTTTCACCTACAATGGAGATGGTTTGTGATGAATTCATTCAGATTGGTAGCCATTTGTGCTTGATAACATAAGTCATTTCATTGTATAGAAAAACCTAAAATGACTTCATTTCTAATTGTAGTTAACAAATCAGTATAAATTTGAATGAATTCATTAGGAAACCATCATCTCATGGTTGCAAAATGCCTTGAGAAACTCAAATGAAATGATTACATTACAGGTGGCTGCCAAACAGGCTATAAAAGAATATGAAATATACTTAGTTTGGTCACTGATTTGCATTATTCTTAATGCAAGATGGAGCCTATCTTACTTTTGCAAGATGATCCAAAATCTTTTTCCCTACTTGCTCTCGAAATCAGATTGCTTTCCATTTAGGTCATTTGTTGGCAAAAGAGTGGAAACAGGAAATCAGATCCAATCCAATGTGAATAATACGAGAATGACATCCATTGCTAAAAAGGTGGTTGCACTAGGGAGCCAAATGGGAGGATTTTGGTAGAGGCATATGGATCTTTTTTCCATGTGTATTTGTTGAAACACTATATTCACATCTTTTGATATGTTGCACTCTTATTGGTAATGGACATCTTTCTTAGATTGCATCCCATCTAATTGACAGATTATGTCTACTCATGATCAAACTCATACATGGACACATTTAAATTTGTCGAGTTCAAGTCTTGTCAAGTCAATATTTGAAATTGAATATGACTTGGATGCTTTCAGAATTGATCGGCTAATTATCGGATACTTGGTCATTTGTTGAATGATTTATAATTGAAGACAAGAAAATTAATAAAAGAAAAACAAATATTACTTACAATATTTTTTAATTTTCATATACTCATATTTTTGTTACAAGAAAATAGTAACTCATATATTTGGGAGAATAGCCGAGTGAGGCAGAATAGAGCTCTTTCCTTAATTGGACACATATACATATTGTGGTTGGGCCCAAAAACAGAACCAACCCTACTAATCAAGGTAGGATCCATCAAGTAAATGAGTATTAGGTGCCCTTTGGCACCCTATGATTATGGTTTTAATCCAACTTTGTTCTAAAAATAGATGATAAAAACAAAAGCTAAAAGTGGATATATGCGTATTAGATATACTCATATACATGTATATATTTACAAAACCATGAAAAGTAATCACATCTCATCCCTTTTCAGCAACACATTAAAATCATATAGAAATAACCTCAACTCTATAGAAAACATCAAATTAAATTATTAAAATAATCATGATCTGCTAAGTTGATGAATTTTATTTCTCTCCCTATTCTAAGTCTAGTTAAAAGCATAGATTAAGATGAGAAAAAAGTAGTAGTACCATGCTACTTGATAAATAGGCTTTACTAGAGCATAAACAAATTAACTCCCAAGTTTATATATACAATTGGTGGAGGCAACTTTTTTTTTCCAACAAATTTTATTTGAAACTTGAAAAAGAAGTGATTAATACATTTTCTCCAACAAAAAGAAAAGAAAAAGGAAAAAAAAATGTTGGTTTAGTGGGTCTAAAGTTTTTTATTATGTAATTGAATCCAACCCTATCATGTTTGCCGATCTCTGAATAGGTTGATAGGAGAACTCTTCAATAAAAAGGAATAATAGGATTTCCTGGCAAGCAGTCTATTATGGTTAGAGCATCTTCCTCTGCTACATGTTCAACTACAGTTGCCTCCTCCACCGCAGCCCATATGCCACCATGTATTGGCACCAAAATGTTCTACTCACATTTTTGTCTGAGACACTCACAAAGGTACGCATGTGATGTCTTTTTTAAAAATTGATTTTACGGTTTTAACCCTATACAGCTTAGCCTTTGTGTCTCGGAGCATGAAGAAGCAAGCAAATTGGGAGTAGATTATTTGCTCCTACATTTTTCCTCACTAATAACAACTCTTGATTGTCAAAGTCAGTCTCTCTCTCTTCCAAAATTCTCCTGTCTAGGACACCAGGGGACTTCACATGGAATAAAATAGGCAGGTGTTAGATGAAATTTCAAATTCCTACCCATTTTATTCCATATGACATCCCGCGGTGTCCTGAACACCAAATCCTGGACAGGACATTTGCTCCCTTTCCTATTTTTTCTTTCTTTGGTAACATAAAGAACAGATGCCCTGTACCTTGCCAATCAGAAAAGATTGTATACGGAAATCAGCTTTTCCTGATGTATTAGGATGGCATTAGGGGGTGGACACATCAGTGCTGAAAAGTGATAAGCACCTCTCAAAAAGTGAAAGTCACTTTTAGGTACTGATATTCAGCTCCCTGATACATCAGGAAAAGCAAATTTCCGTATATAATCCCAGCCCCATAAATGGTGGCTCCAAGCCTGGTGCGTCGCAGGTGATTTCATCCGTGTCTTACTGGTCCATTCACACCCATTAATTCCCTTTGTCAATTCCCTTTGTCACCCACATGGTTAATCTACTCCATATGACTCCATCCCATTGTGTCCGGAGTGGAATCAATCCTTTTAGCAATATGGGGTAATGCAATACCATGTCAAACACACTAAAAAATGTCCACGGTAGTGCTACCATTTCAAGGCACACTAAGAAATGTTTGCACATTACGTCAAAAAAGTGCAAAAATAATGCATTTTGTGGGAAACTGATACCACGTGAAGGTGCATTTGAGTCAAATTTGAATGAGTGGTGCGACTCATTAACACGCTAGGAAGTGGCACTGATTTGGTGTTCTCTCTTAACGAACATCTAAAGTCCTCCCGCATGAAAGGAGACATATCATGTGGAAAAAATCATTTACATGTTTTGGAGGCGCCCCAGATTTGGTAGGACAACTTAGAGAGTGCCTAAACTAAGAATGACATGCGTTAGGGCTGATACATCAATGCTAAAAAGTGAATGGCATCCTCCCAAAAAGTGTATCACTTTTTTGGCACTATTATGTGTCAGCTCTATTGTCATTTTTACTTTAGATACTCTCAAAGTTGTCTTACCTAATCCAGCCTCTTTTGGGGGTAAACGGACTAGGTAAGTCAACTTACAGAGTGGTTAAAGTTGGAATGACATCAGGATCAACACATCAGTGTCAAAAAGTGAAAAAAAAAAAATCCCCTCAAAAAGTTTATTTCACTCTTCCTGCACCGGTGTATCAGCTCTGATGTCATTCCAACTTTAGCCACCCTCTAAGTTGTCTTACCAAGTCCAGCCTCCTTTTGGGGGAGGCGATTTTCATTTTTTTGAGGTGACGTATCCCTCCACATGCGGGAGGATTTTAGGTATTTGTTAAGGGGATGCAACAAATCGTGGGGGATCCAAATTTGATTTTCTCCGGTACATGTGCACACAAGACGTCTTGTGATGCAGAAGAGGATCCCGACTGGGTTGGGTTGTTTGGTTGAAACTAGCATCGAGACACACGTAACCCTTTTGATTCACCAGCGAAGCTGCTATGCTCGTATAGCAATCCCATCTCGGATAATACGTATTTAGAGGATTCTTAATCGCTTTGTATAATCAAGAGCAGAGCTCAAGTTAGAATAAAATGGAAGAAAAATCATACATCTCTGAATAACATAATACAATGGTCATGACCAAAGATCTGGCAGTAGAACTTACGTAGTTGAAAATGGCCAAGAATCGTCTTTCCTGTAGAGCCCAAAGAGTCGATACACAGAGAACCAACCCATCCAAAATTTCCAAGAAGATCCTCATCGCCTGAGTAAGAACCAAATCAAAAAGAAATATAGATAAAAAAAACAACCTTCAGAACTCTCTTTCCTTCAGATTTCAAAACCCATTTCTAAGAACCCAAATTTTATCTAAACTCATGCAAACTTACTTTAAACTAGTATGGAAGAAGATGTTAATGACAATAGGTGAATTAAAAGGAGCAGATGAGAACAATGGGCTATGTTTACCCGTATTTTCGGAGTTCGGTCATGCGGAGAGGAGGAAGATTGCCATTCTTTGGTTTGTTTTGCTAACAAGAAGGTATTGTTACTTCCGCGTTGCTTCCTTGCTTGGTTGAAAGCACTTCAAAATCTCTTATGTCAAGGATGAAGACAGGGTTAGTGGACCTCTGTTTCGTGGGTCCAACCCTGAGGTTCGGCGGTTGCTGTTTAATAATGGCCTTAGTTCTTCAATTGGGTGAGGCCAAGCAGTTGACTGCTGAGGCAAACAGCCCAAATTCATTAACTTAAAGTCCATTTATCTAATTAGATATTTCATTCTAGAATAAAATTTGTATTTACTGGTTCCTAGGTTTCACTTTCAAGTTTCAACCAATTGAAAATGCATAATCTAAATGTAACCTAATGAAGCTCCAATTAATTGGTTGATGTTGGTACTGCTAAACAATTCATTTCAGCCCCCCACCCATCCCCCCAAAAAAAGAACATATATATATATATATATATATATATATATTGGTAGGGCCACTAGGCCCTCAGACTGCGACGTCATAGTGGGACCTGCAACACAGTCGAGAGGAAGAAGATGTCAACTGCTCAGGATCCTCTCCTGCACTTATGGTGTTGATGTCATCTTGCATGCGCCTGAAGTGCAATGGTATCCCCAAAAGTGAAAGTCACCCACCCAAATTTTATTTTTTGGAATACACGTCACACAAACATGCAAAGCGATAACAAGACTTTAAATTTAGGAGAAGATCTTGAGCGGATGCCAATACAATTGACTATAAAATGCTGTTGTTAAGGGGATTCAACGCCAAGACCTCTCTCCTGGAGAGGAGATGCCGCATTCCCCACCCACACTAGACTAACATATCATAATGAAATTATAAAAGAAAATCCTTGTTTTCACCTTGAATAATGTCAAAATGTTTTTTTAAGAAATGGAAAGAATCCCGTTGGAAAAGGGAAGCGACAACCTAGCCACTCCCACTTTCCTGCTTTAGAGGAGACGTGTAGGAGTGGGCTAGGGTTGCTACACTCCCACTCTCCCCTTAATTAGGGTTGCCAATCACTCTTCATGTTAAAGGGTTGCATCAAACCTTAATTCTCTTCTCCCATTATAAATACCCTTTAAATGAAAAAGAAAGTGTGATTTTTGTGAGAAGAATTTAAAGGAGTTCTGAATGTGTAACTTGGTGGTTACATTAGAGTTTTCTCACAGAAAGAAAGAGGAAGAAGAAAGAGGTTTTTGTGTATTTTAGAGTTTTTTTTAAAGAAAAAGAAGAAAAAATGTAATATTATCTTGTTATCTTCATCTTCTTGATTTCTGCATTTCTTTCTTTCTATGCATGCAGATCTTAAACTTGGTTATCTTTTTTTGAGAAGTAATACACTGAGTTCTTGATTCAAGACTCTTGTTATAATCGTATTCTTTGTTGAGAGAGATCGCTTGATTTAAACAATAGTAATATTCTCATGAGATTTAGTTTTCTCCGTGTGGGAACTCACGTTGATATTTGAGTGATTTAATTTGAAAATTTTGTTTTACAATGCTATTATGCTGACTATATTTTATAAATATTTAAATTCTAGACTTTTGGGCTTTAAGAACAACAACAAGGTTTTATTCGTTCTTGCCAGAGAGTGCAAATCCCTAAAAAGATAAGTGTTCTTCCTGAACTAGATTGTATTTCAAAGTTAGCTTGATCGGTATCCTTTGCACATTATTGGGTGGCATCGGTTATCTTTAAGAAACGTGATAACGACACCTTTTACGCTTGGATGAATTAGTTAACTTAAAATCTAAAATTGAAAAGATAAGAAAAATCAGAAAATTGAAGTCTAAAGATTAACTGTGCGACTGGGAGCACATGACTTATTGTGCGACTAACCAAAGCACGTTATTAAACCTAATTATGCGATTGAATCATGGTGCGCAATTGATCCACATCTGCAATCAACTTGGAAAGAAATTTTAATTATTTAATCTTTGTTGAGTTTCCCATAACCAGAAAAATAACAAACAATGCAATCATGGCAAGCCTCTGCAATGGAGTAAACTACAAAGATTTGAAATCTGAAATCTTAACCATTCAATCTCAATCTCTCTCTCTCTCTCTCTCTCTCTCTCTCTCTCTCTCTCTCTCTCTCTCTCTCTCTCTCTCGCGACAAGCGATGAAAAAACAAATTTAGACACGGTTAAATAAAATGTTGTGTATAAAATATGGCTAGGATCCTGTCCAGCCTCCTTATGGCTTGTTAGGACCTATCGGGCCTACCAGGTTGACACATCACCGAAAAAAGGAGGTCGTACAAGATCCAAACTATCCCTATTTGGTGACATGTTGACCTGCCTATTGTTAGGCCAGACAGGTCATAATAGGCCGGACAAGCTCCAAACCGTATAAAATAATATATTATTTTCAACAACCCAAAGCAAAAAACTAAAATAAAATAAAAAATACAAAGAACCTTAGCTTGGCCTAACCATTATACACTCAAACTTCTTCTTCTTCGAGGGTGGGGTGGGCAAAGAGGTCATCTTCTAGGGTGGCAGGAGCCTCGTGCACTGGGATTGCCCTTTTTTATATATATAAATGAAATACAGGAGACTACAATAACTTTTTAAAATACATGGCTGCGGGAGCTTAGAGACCAGTAGGAAGAGAAGATAGGGGAAAATAATCTCTTGAGATTCCATCCCACATCTCTATTAATTTATTTATCAATTAATACGACGTCCCTATCACTTATATTTGAGGATTTACTTGATGTTAAATGTAATAAGAGATAGGGGACAGAGATCGTCATATATTACTTCAGAGGTATATGACTTCAGAGAGAAACCCATATTGAAAATGGAGTAATGTTTTGCAGTGAAAGAAGAGGGAGTGATAGGGAGATTAACTAGAGGAAGCTCTCTCTCTCAAATCCATTGCAACAGGCTTAAAATACAT
>JAOXJP010228106.1:0-11179 GCA_025762735.1 Platanus orientalis | reverse complement strand
TCAAGGAGATGTTGACACACCAGTGGATTCTCTAAGATCCAACGTTGACCCTGGTCACACTGGATGCTAGGGAGAATCTCTGTGTTGTGTTAGTGAACCCTTTTATGACAAATCAACAACTGCATAATTTGAGGGTTAAGATATTCCCTGTTTTTATTGCCAAACACTCCGGTTGGGAAGAACACATCATTCTCCCCCAACTGAGATAACCGAATCAAAGTTTATTTATGATTTTCCATGTGTAGCCCTGAACCCCTAGTGTTCATTTAATCCATAGCTCTTTAGTTCATTTCTGTCTTTTCTATAGAATTAGTATGTTCAATCTTTCTTCTTTTTTTTTTACCTTGAGGACACAATCAAATTCTCTTTTTGATTCTTGCTAATTTTTTATTTCCATTTTTTTCCCTTGCGGTTGTTTGTTCTTCAATCCTTGTGGATTGACCATGATCTTACCGGGTTTTTTTTACTATTTTGCTACACCCTGCACTTGAGGGTTATTCTGCTCTGCGTAGTGTGCTCTTTGAAGTGCATTATTTCAAATCGTAGCATGGACCCCACCAAGAGGCATATGGGACCCATGTGGTTTTCCACGTCCGCATCAATAACTTTCTCGAATCAACTCAGATTTGCACAATCTTGATCTTGTTAGAAAAATTATTGAATAACCTCTCTAAAGACACCAAAATCAAGCCAAAAGAGCTAGATTTGACCCTCAAAAACTTGGGTTAAAAGTAAGTGATGTGATTACTCTCTAGAAAAAACCCAACAAAACCTTGGCACTATTAGCCTTATTACATATGAATCCCAACCCCTATATGACTCTAATTAGTCCCACATAACATTTAATTTTGCCTAAGTTCCCCCCCCCCCTTTTTTTTCCTTATCAAGTATTCCATTGATTGAAGCAGGGTTCGGACTCTATACATGGATACAGCATCCTTCGTGATTCTATCCCTATTGTGGACCCATAACCAACAAGAACTACAGCATTGCCAAGCTGCCCTGCATCATTAGTGTAAAACCTTGTAGAAATTCATAGGAAAAAATCATTCTTTATTTATTCACTCTCTCAAAGCCTTATATAATTAGTATATAAAATATTGTAAGGTATTTTTTATTTTGTTTAATATAGTTAGTAAGTGCATTTTTTATTTAGCTTTATATAATTAGTGTATCAAGTGAACACAATTCTTTTGGTCATGCATTCTCATCTTTATTTTTTATCCTCCCATATACAATGATGGAGATGGAGTACTCAGAATCAGCAGAATTCTAAAACTAACCATCAAACAATATATGGAAGAGAGGCTTGGGATTCTATTTGGGGAGGGCACTATTGTTTAGCCTGCCTTTCTGTTCTTGTTTGTGTTTTCTCTTCTTTTGCTTGTTCTCTTCTGTGTTGTTTCTTCTTTTCTTCTCTAGACTCTAGTTCACCAGTCCAGTGATTGTCTTCTTTGTTCCCCTTATTTTTATTGAAATCCTTCTTTCAAAAAAACTTATATATATATATATATATGGAAGATGCCACTGTACCTGGATTGATGTAAGTATAGCAGCCACATCATAAATAGGACTCCACTGGTTTTGTAGGATATCCAAACAAATACTTCCATCTGCATAAACTGGCGTAGTTCAAGACCAAAAAAAAAGAGGTTAGGAATTCCCAGAGCTGAATCATTATTCAACTGTAACTTTTATTAACAAATATATATTATAGATATTCGTCAGACTCGGAGAGAGACCGGGGGGGGGGGGAGGAGAAGAGTAAGGAGCAGGGGCTGGGGGAAAGAGACTATACAAGCCTATGAGGTTCAGAATAGAGTTAACCAAATAGCAAGTTTTTTTTCCAAATTCCAATAGCTTCCCTCTTGCATTACAAAGCAGAACTGGGAATGAATAAACTAAAAACCAAATGACAAAAGAAATTCCAATCTCGTCTCCATCTGAAAAAAGAATTGATTTTTTTTTCCGATAAGTATAATTTATAATTTTTGGAGTTATAACTGCTAATATGAGATAATCCATTTTAATTTCCTATTTCTCTTCAAGTTAAAAATAAAGTAGGTATAATTTCTGAAGTTAGTAGACATCTGAATAAAGTCCAAAATAAAAACTGCTGAACCTAACTAAGAAATGAAAATGTTAATTTCATCATATTTTAATTCTTGCCCATGTCCCAACTTACTATTTGGATGGAACATTCGAGAAACGAACCGCACCGTTGGTGGCTTATTTGGATAATCCTCTGTAAACTGAAGTGTCAATTTAAACGTACCTGAAGGACTCAGAAATTTCAGAATATTTAGTTAAAAAAAAAAAAAAAAAACGGTGCTAAAAATAAATAAATTCCTCATAAATATGCAACAAACTTAGTTATACAGAGATCAGCAAAGGGACCCACATACTTCAATCATAAACTTTGAAAAAAGTTTCTTTCCACCAACCAAAAGAAGAAAAAAATCCTTTCATTTTAATATGGGAATTCAAAAAAGGTCAAGGTTAATGAAATTAATAGAAGTACTGAACTGCTATTGATATGGAAGCACATCATTCCGTAATATAATACATGATATATTATCAATAGATTGATCCCACTATGTTGTATCAAGTGTATGATGGGTACCAGCAACATAAGGATGTCCATTAAATTTTACGGCTGAGTAAGACTTCAAGTGTACCAGTAATGAGAATGTTGTAAACATTATGCAACAATGCACAGTAAGGAGTATAGTCCCACACAGCTAATGCACCTCCAGAACAGATAAATAGTAGCAATATTTCACATGCCACCACCCACATAAGATGCTGGAGTGGACCTGGAAGGTCTCATAACAATAATGTGTGGGAATCCAAGCATAAATGTTATTAAAGTATGAAATTAAATTAAGAACATTTACTTCCAAAGAAAAGAATAAAATTAGATACTGATATCCAGAGCAAATATATGCACAATAAAGAGACATGAAACACATTAAACCAAACACATAATAATCAACTGCCATTCAAAAGTTCTTTGAAAGATTATCAGGAAAAACCACTCCAACCCTATAAATAATCACAATATGTAGTTTAAGCATAATTAGAGTGATAAAAATGAACAATTTGCATGAATTAACATCCTCTTTAAGTGAAAGAAGGGGTCTAAGAATTGACTCACCTCCGTCCCATGGAGTGTCATCAGGACTGCAATCCAAATCCAGAAAAAGGAAATAATTAGATCAGTCCAAATCACTAGTTATACAAAAATAATTTTGCCGCAAAAAACATATTCACTTCCTAACTAACCCAAATATAACAGCATTCCAAAGCATTATATTGTTGTCTTGGGGTGCACCACTGATGCCTGCAGGAGGATCCTGTTGCAACCTCTTGAAATCCCTCATTAGTCTCTTCCTTGCAGGAGTCGACATCCTCACCGCCTGTACATTTCAACCAAAGGCCAAACAAAACAGATCCAGTTCATCAGTATTCTTCTCAAAAAAAAACGAGGGCAATTAGTTGCTGGGTTTGTGTACACTAAATCAGACTAACTGAACTCATAACAATAGTTCAGAAAATTGAAGCTTCACTAACTAACAGAAAGCTGACCAAAATCCAACACAAGACACAGAAAGTAAACTAAATTTCGGGTTCTCACATCAATGTAGCTGCTAAAATCTTATTTATCAAAAATCCATCAAACAATTACAACATAAAACCTCAAAATGAAGGCCTCCAACTCGTGAGCCAAAGTTGGTGCATTGAGTCATTGTACAGCAAAGTCTCAGTTTGTAGCAGATTATTAAGGTCTTTTCGGCTTGTGTAGTTGCATAATCACTTTGTGGATTCTGCCCCTAATCAATACAAAATATGCTTCTACTCGTGGGCAAAGAAAAATGAGAGCTGGTTTTGGAATGGCAATCCAAGTACAAGAACTTCAAACTTAACTGGTCCTGTAGGTAACTAAAGTAAAATTAAAAATTAGCTAAGGTTAGCTATAATTTTATAAAGAATAATCAAACTCCAAACTCAAAGTAAAGCAAACCCTGGCTTTAATTTGTGTTCTGATCACAAGCCAGACAGAGAATAGGGAAATTTGCATAGTCAGTATCTATCAGGAAAAAAAAAGTACAATAAATTATAGCTTTTTTCTATTCTGTGTTGTACGAGGTCGACCTACCAATATAGCCTATTATTGTTTGCTGGTCCCTTTGGATGGAATGGAATACTAGAGTGTTCAACAGTGGTTGGGTAGAGAACAACAATCTCCCAGATAGTGCTCTTGCTCTTTTGTATTCGTGGAGATCTCACTTAGCTGCCTTTAAGGAGGTGAGATTCCATGATTTCTTTTTTGATTGGGGGGAGGGCGGGTTCAGCTAATGGTCAAACTTTTGTCCCTGACCGAGTTGTACTTCTCGTGCTTCTCAATTCTATTAGGCTGCGTTTGGCAGCCACCTGTAATGTAATCATTTCATTTGAGTTTCCCAAAGCTTTTGTAGCCACAACAGGATGGTTTGTAATGAAATCATTCAGATTTGCAGTGGTTTGTGCTTGATAACATAATTCAGTTCATAATAGAAAAACTTAAGATGACTTCATTTTTTATTATAGTTAACAAATCAGTATAAATTTGAATGAGTTCATTATAAACCTTCATCTCATGGCTACAAATGCCTTGAGAAACTAAAATGAAATGATTACATTACATGTGGATGCCAAACAGGCTATTAATAAATTCCCTTTTACTTTACCGATAAAAAAAAAAATCTGGACAAAGCACAAATAGAATTTACTGCGAAGGCACAGAACTTTCACCATGTCCTGAAAGAATTTGAGCTAAAATTAAGGCTTTCCCCTAATACGCATCAGACTCACAAAACCTTAACTCGTTTTCTACTCTGTGTGTTGTATGAGGTTGACCTGTCAATATCTGAAGAAAACCCATAATTGGAGTTTATTTACTGCAACGATACAGAACCATCATCATAACCCAAAATCCTTTGCACTAGATCTAAATCTTTCCATTAATCTGCATCACACACACAAAATCCTAGATCCATAACAAAGTCTCCTTTCCCAAACCATTTCACATTAAAGTTAAAGCTACCCCTATAATTCATTCAAAAATCTACAAATAAAATTAGGGTTTCTTCCTTTTTTCCAAGTATCAAAACTAAAAAGAAAGAAAGAAAGAAAGAAAGAAAGAAATTTGTTTCTTCTAACCAGATCTACACAACAATCAAGCCAAGAAACCGAAACAAGATATATAACAAAATTCAAGAAAGCATGAAAAGAAACCAATCCATAAAACGCCTCACCTGTAAGTAAACGCGGCGAGAAGGTTTGGTTATTCAAGAGTTTCAGAATCGCAGTAAGAGCTAGGGTTCTGTCCTATGGTTCTGGGTCTGGGAAATTATGAATTCTAGAACTCCTCAAGCAAAGAACAGTCAGATGGTCTAACAGAAAGAGAGTGAGAAGGAGAGAGAGAGAGTTAGGGCTCGGTTTTCAGAGAGACATGGTGGGGTTTTGAGGTCAGCGGTCGCGATCTCCTCTCACTGGTATTTTTACCCTCCTTTTCCTGAAATGATGACGACACCCTCCCCTCCAAATCGCGCTTTTATATATATATATATATATATATACGTATATATTCTTCGTATGCCTGTACCGTGCGTGTGAATACTGCATGCCCTGATCCTCCCCTATGGATTTGGTAGGACAACTTAAAGTTAGCCTATAGTAAGAATGAAACTAGAGGCTGACACATCAGTGCCAAAAAGTGAAAAGCATTCCCAAAAAATGTATCTCTTTTTTGGCACTGATGTGTCGGCCCAATGTCATTCATACTTTAGGCTATAACACGTTGCAAAAAAAAAAAAAAAACAGCTGTAGGTGCCCTGAATTGTGTTTTTTATTTTTTTATTTTGGGATGGGGGGGGGGGGTTGCCATGTCATACAACACTTGCCAACCGGGCCAGACACTTTTTCGCAAGAGGAAATACACCCTTGTATAAAAGACATTGGAGCTTATAGAGTTTAATCATCTTCGTTTGAGATGGAGACAAGCACATTAATGGAGTTTATGGTATTTAATCATCTTCGTTTGAGTTGGAGACAAGCCCGCGTCAGTGATCACACAAGCGCCAAGCTTGACAAAGGGTACAGAGGATGGTTTTTCTTCGATGATGAATATCCATGCTGACTTCTCTCCATTTTAAATGGGGATGATTGGACATAGAACGTCGAGGGAATTGGAATAATCTCCATTATGGGTTCACATGCCCACAAAACTACAACACTCCCCATTATTGGGATGTAAACAAATCAGACCTAAATATATCCAAACGCGAGAAAATCCTTGGGACACGCAAAAAGTGCATGGAACCTGCACACCCCTTGTAAGAGGACACACCTTGCACCCGATGCGAAGGATCTGACCCATATCCAAACTCAATTTGATTACATCATCTTTATTAGATCCCCTTTGGCTCAAGAGTCCAAAAATACTAAGTCCAAGTATCAATCCAATTGGACTAGAATTGGATATGGATGTCTTAGGTGCTATTAACATCAAAGTAAAATGTTGTCATCTCCCATTTGACAGAGATATATCACAACTTTACTAATCTATTAGTGACATGATGCCTGACAAAGGGTGTCTCGATAAACACACAAGACCTAAAAGAGGATATTATACTAAATATATAGTAGATAAAGCATTATGTTTCTACACAAGCAATAACAGCACCAACGATAATTCACCAACTCTTCGAGTTGACTCCACTCTTAAGCCTTATGAGTCAAATCATGTTGATGATTCTTACGAGTCGTGACTCACTAAATCAAGTTGTTAACTCAATAGACTCATTTGTTAGGCCCGATTTATGCGATTCAGTCGAGCATTGTAAACCTTAAAATGACCATAAAAAACACTTATTGTTTGTTGGTTTGATGTCTCTTTTTCTAAAATTTCAAAGAAATGAATTATAAAAGACATTCAAAACCTTAGAAAAAAAAATAAAAGAGTCAAAGAACTTCATGATTAAAGTGGTAAGAAAATTAGACTTAAAACTTGATCTTCTAACCATATAAACCTATACTTTAGAAACTAGATGGTATTTTGTTTTTTCTAAAAAAAAGTTTTGTTTAGGATGTACTGTTTGCCCCTTCACAGGGAGATTAGATTTCATACACACACAAAAAGTGTGCAAGTTGTGCACATAGACTGGGGGTGGACACATCAGTACTGAAAAGTGGGGTACACTTATCAGTTTTCGATGTTGATGTGTCCACCCCCTGGTCCATGTACACATCTTTTATGTGCATGAAATATAGGGGGATTCACAGGGGGTGTGGACCCACGCAAAAAGTGCATGAGACCCACACACCTTGTGAGGGGGTAAAGGTACATCTTGGATAGAATATCATTCATCTTTGTTTTTGTTGAAAACAGTTTTGAAACACCTAAAGTTTTTGTGTCTAGATTCAAAATTTGACTAGATAAACATCTTTGAGCTAAAATAAAAGTAGGACCCACAAATCTTTCGAAGTGGATCCACATGAATTTGTGTTAACCTCAATAAAAAGAACAACATTATACAATTGGATGCTCAAAACTATTAATGAATGAATAAAAAATTGTCTCCAAAAGTGTCTAGTTGATCATTGGTAAAACTGGTAAAAGTGTGTGAAATTTGAATAGTCACACATGGACTAAACCATAAAACTTTATGTGTTCATATACACTAATGTTGAACATAAGTTTGGGTCCCAAAGAATACTGTTATTTTGTGGATGAGGGGGACCTAACCAACATGGGTCGGGCATATTTTAAACACACACATGCACACTAAACCAGGTCAGTTGGGTTGGGTCAATAAGAAAAAAAAATATTTTTATTATTATTATTTCTGTTTACTTTCTCCTAGATTCAATTATACATGTGGGGAACATGTCTTTACAGTTTTGTCCTCATGAGGGTGTGTCCATTCGTACAAATTTTGATAGTTATGCCATTGGTGACTATAATAACCGAATAGACACACATGTGGCTATTAAATCACATCTATTGACACATGCATGTTTTATACAGGCATGTAGGTGTCTATTAATCATCTCCTTTGACACATGTCCATTACATACAGACATGTAGGTGGCTACTAAATTGCAACTCTCTACATTCGTATATGTTCAAACAATAAAGGTTGTATCCCTATGCCTATTCCGAACAGACATAAGCAAGTCAATAAATAAATGCCCCTCCTTCATTTTATCAATATTAATCAACTTAACTCAAAATTCAAAATTCAAAATTCATAGTGTCTCTTTAGGCATCATAAAAGATGTCTGAATTAAACATATAGAGAACATGATAGTGTATTCGTGTTCTAAGGAAGAGAGTACAATACAAGTTTGATTTGCTAGACACACAGATTGTAATGCTTCTTCTATGCGTGTAGATCATTGTATCATAGGAAGCAAACGTCCATGATGAATGTAAGTGCTAATGTGAGAGGCGAAATCTGTCTTAAGAACATAGTGTCAAACACTAGCCTTGATCAACTTCAGGTATGGTTTATTGTTAATTCATCCGGTCAAATAAGTAATTTTTTTCATATATTTTTAGTATTTTATTTATATAAAATAAATATTACTTGTTTACAAAAGAGTTATACATGGAATATAGTCCAACAGTTTTTATGTTTAAGTTGAAAAGATGTATTTTGGGTTTTCAATATATTAATACTAATAATAATATTTTACTTTGGGTTTTAGATTTTACAATTATTTATATCTACATTGCTATTGTATTAAACTACAAGTAGTTTGTATAATTATTTTTTTAGCTTTTCAAGTTATGATATTATAAAATATTTATATTTATAAAGAAAATGGATAATGCTTGAACCAAAATGCTATATGTGATCTTTTTAATGTTTTTAAAAAAATAAAAATAAAAAGTACCACAAGACCCTAAGTTGACTCCAATAACTCTCAAGTCAAGTTGATTCTTGAACTATTTGAATTGAGTCAAAAAATCCTAGTCAACAAACTTTGGTAGCAGCAACATGAACAACAAATGTGGATATAAGATTATCATTCTGATGCAAGTTGGAAGGATGTAATTAGAGTGGAAGAGATATCATCATCCATACTTCTCTTCCCTCCCCCCAATCTCTCTCTCTCTCTCTCTCTCTCTCTCTCTCTCTCTCTCGTGCATGTGGGGTGTATGATTGTAACATTGGTGCAGATATTTAACACATAAAATGCATATAATCCTTCCTTGGATGAATTGCAATATAATACAGATTTAATTATTATTAAAGCAGCTCAACTTAAATTTTACGAGTTACTTTCTCCCCAACGTCAAAAGAATAAAGTACAAAGTAATTGAGATCATTTGTTATATATTGGAAAAGATTTGGTTGCATAGTTTTTGAATTTATACATCTCTCATTATATCTGCGCTTATGTGTGGCTGTCAAAATATAATCAATTAAGACGTTTGTTTTCTTTGTATTGCTTTGAGCAAGGAAGGATCCTAAATGAAGTCATGGTAAGACGCAAGGCATACTCCAAAAATAAATAAAATAACGAATGAAAAAGAAAGAAGAGAAAAAAGGTTATATATGTCATGGTAAAAAATCATCATTTATGTAAGAATATCTTCTTCTTTTTTTTTTTTTTCGAATAGCAAAATTTTATGGAATATAAAAGAAATATATAAATACTAACTCAACAATATAATCAACACCATACACCACACTAGTAATCAATGGATAACAGGCTAGACATGAAGACCAATCCTTGATAATTGAGTTCTAATTCAATGAGGGTTCATGTCTTAATACAAATACAATTAAAATTTACAGTCATATGAAAAGTCAATTTTTAAATGTCATATTGGTGTTAAAAAAAGTTTCATGCCAATAAAAGGTGGAGTATATTAACGGCAATTATATTATGAATTCGGTTTGATATTAACGTCAAGGGTCCCTCAATACCTCATTGCAACAAAATCCTATTAAAGATTAAATTAGGGATCCATTTCCATTCGTTCAGTGACTTGTCATCAATTGGGTGCCAATAAAGTATTTGATTTCATTTGTATTACAATGACTGAATTATTACCTAACCCATGCTTGTAATCATTTTTGTATATAATCAAAACATATTGCACATAATTTCATTCATTACAGGAAGTAGTGGCACATGCAAAGCATATGTAAAACAGGAGTACATGTTCTGTCCAGGATTTGTATGTCCTACCATGTTCTCTACCACAGGCTGAAACGGGATGGTTTTTTGAAGTTGTGCCTCTTTTAAATGAGCAAATGTACCCAGCCTCTGTGTGCATGACATGGTAGGATATACAAAATCCTGGACAGAACATTTGTTCCCGCACACTTCCTTTAGTTTCATAGGATAGAGAAGTCGAGAAAAGGTTTTGAAAACGAGTCAAAATCCTTTTTATTTTTATTTCAAAGAGTGACTATTGGAAAAAGAACCAAATGTAATGTGATAAAAATGCCTCTGTAATGTATATGATGAATTATAAACAGACATGTGTTCTTTTGGGGGGTAACAGGGTCCAAAAAAGTGTTCAGTTGAAAAGTAGGTGGTCAATTAAAGACATCGAATTCAAAAACACCTCATGTGTCAATCAATGGCACCCTTTTAGAGGTCTGTCTCAAAACAGACACTCATTCTGAAAAATATATGATGACATATGTGTACATGATATGTGGATGGTTTGATTTATCTCTTTATAAGTTAGTAATTTTTAATATTTAATATTATTCTAGAAAAGTCTCTTCCTTTTTTTGGATAAAAATAAAGCAGCTTGTTTCCATAGTTTTTAACTGATATTCTCTAGCCTTTACCAAATAAAAAATCTGATATTCTCTAGAGTGGTGTTTTATAAATTAAATTAGTCCGTCCTCCACACTGATAAAAACAACGCCTTCAACCAAGCTGCCAAGGTCCTTAATCGTATAAATGCCATATCTATATTATGAGTTCTTCGTCTTTTTATTCTTCAAAGTGATATGTGCCTAGGGGGTGGGCACAGGATGGGTTCAGGCTGGGCCATAGTAGGCCTAGGCCTAGCCCTTAAATTATAGACCGGATTCGGGCTGGGGCTTGAGGCCGTAGGGGAGGGTTTGGACCGGGGTTTGGGTCCAGCCCTCATTAATTGACC